>SZWC01001332.1:170548-218615 GCA_023375785.1 Penium margaritaceum
TGTGTGCGCATCCACGAGTGGGGAAGAGAGGCAGCACCGAGGAGAGAGGTCGGGCCAGGGACGAAAGGGTGAGGGGAAACTGCTGGGAGGGATGGACAGGAGAGGGGAACGGACGGCGAAGGGGAGGGGGAGGGGGGAGGAAGGGGCGGAAGGGTCTTGTGAGAGAGGACTTCGACCAGCAAAGGGACGGGCGAGAGGTGAGCAGAAGAGGCTGCTACGGGTGAGGCTGGCGGCGATGGGGTCACTGCGAGAAGGACAGGGTCGCCCACGAGACCGGTAGGGGGGGACGCCCGAGACGGGACATCCTCCGGAATGTCCTCGATAGAGAGGAGAACAGGGTCAGCACTGCAAGGGGAAGACGGCGCACGAGGAAAGCCTACTAGCTGAGGTGTGGTCAGGGTAGGGGGAACGGGAGGAGGGGAGGAGGGGAAGCCAGGAGGAGAGGCAGGGGACGACACAGGAGATGGTAAGAGGGGAGGGAGGGGAGAGACAGCCGGCGGACCGCCACGGCGATGCGAGGGGGGAAGGGGGGGCGGAGGAGGGATGAGATGCGGGGGGACGGAAGAGGACAAGGGAGGAGGGGGAAGAGGAATGGAGATAGGCTCGGGAGGAGGCCCTGTCGTGGAGACAGGGACCGGCGTAGGAGGAAGAGGAGGAACCGTAGAGAGGGGCGGGGGGATATGCGAGGAGGGTGGGAAGGAAGGGAGGACGGGGGGAGGAGAGTGAGAGGTTGGCGGCGGGACGGTCGAAGGGGGCACGGGAAGTGGGACAGGAGTGAATGTGGCGGATGGCACGAGGGGCACGTAAGGGGCCACTGGGGGAGGCGAAGGGGGGAGGGGGCACCAGCAACTACAAGGCCGTCGGAAGTGTAGGTCGTGGCAGAGGCCGTGGAAGGGAGACAGCGATGCGCATGAAAGGCGCCATAAGTCAGCTGCTCGAAAAATCGAGCATGGCAAGACTCGATGAGGCGGTGGGCGACGGGGTCCCAAAAGCGGTGTGCACGAGAATGGGGCGCAACCCCAAGGGTGACACAGAGGTGCCCAGGTGGATCAATCTTGCCCGTCCGGGGAAGGGGGGCAAGGTAAACGGTGACCATAGTGCCCCACACTACCGCTTGACTTAGGTCAGCACGGCGCCCAAAGAACAACTGGAACGGCGTGGTGTCGGGGGTAAAGGGGCCATGCGCGATCCGGTTCCAAACCCACGTGCGATAGCTGGATGCCTCAGACCAGAAGCTGCGGCCTCGATCAAGGAAACCAGCCTCAGCCATCATGGTGCGGACACCCTCGACAAGAGTGCGGTTGCGGTGCTCGGCCACCCCATTCTGCTGTGGAGAATAGGGGGCAGACAGCTCATGAACCACACCCTCACGGTCAAAGAACGATGCTGTGGCACCAAAGAACTCACAACCTTGGTCGAACCGAGGTAACTGGTGGCGACTCTGGCGCTGCACGGATGCATACCACGACTGGATAGTCTGGGCAACATCGCTCTTTGCCCGCAAGAAGAAGACCCATATGTAGCGAGAATAATCGTCGATCAAGCTGAGTATATACGTGGCATGCTCAGCGAGAGACTCATTTTGAAGAGGACCCAGGATGTCAGCATGTACGAGCTCAAAAGGAGCAGACGCGCGTGAGGGTGAGGATGGAAAGGGAAGACAATGCATCTTGCCAACGGCACAAAAGGTGCAATCGGCAGCGCAAGGGGCCCGGAAGGAGGGGTCAGACAAACCATCAGCGCTAAGGGTACGAAGGAGTGAAGCGACAGCAGGAGAAGGAAGATGGCAGAGGCGCCGATGAAGGAGGTGGTTATGGGCCGAGGGCGAGAGAGCGACGAGCGCAACTACATCGGCGGCGGGCGCGGCAACAGAGTGCGGGCCAAGGACCTGATAGAGACCCTCGCCGGGAGGCCGCCGGCCGCGAAGGACGACGCGACCACTAGCTCGGTCAGTGACAGCGACGAGCCCAAGGGCATAGGTGGTGGAGAAACCACAGACGTCAAGGGTGGGGACGGACAAGAGGGAAAAATCAAGAGCCAGGACGTAGAGGACGGAGATCAAGGTGAGGGAGCCAGCAGACGAGGTGAGACAGAGAGTGCCGACACCAAGCACAGGGAGGGGTGCCCCATCACCTGTGTATACCGAGGTGATCGTAGACACAGGACTGAACTCTGTGAACAACTCGCGAGTTGGAAACATGTGCTCAGTTGCCGCACCATCGACCACCCAAGATGGAGCCACGACACGCTCAGTACCGGAGAGGAGACAATAGGCGGACGTGCAAGGGGAAGAGGGAGATGGACAAGAGTCACACGAGGGGACGTCGGAAGAAGTTGGACAAGGCGTCGAGGCAGCGAAGAGGTCAAGGAGAGAAGATGTACCAGCAGGTGGCGGACCACCAAGCACACCCTCAGCCAGAACGCGACGAATGAGAGCAATGATTGCATCCTCAGTGAGGGAAGGAGGCGCGTCGGGCGCCGGCGGTGGACGAGCAGGAGCAGCATGCGGAGGCGCACCGAGAACCGCCAGCGGAGGAGTGCTAGGAGCGACGTAGGGCCGACCGCAGAGAAGGGCGCGCTGACGGGCAATGCGCTCGCGCAGATCGGGGACTGGAGGGAGCGGACACGGATCATGCGATGACCCACAACCTCGCAGTTCCAGCACGTGGGCGGACGGGCACCACCGCTGCCACCACCACCAACCCTGCCCGGCGGGGCTCGAACAGCAAAGGCATGAGCCGTCAGAGGAGGGAGGAGGCCGGGCAAGGCGTCGGGCAAAACAGGGTCGATAGCAGAGACGGTAGGCTGGGAGACCGCCTGAAAGGAGCGAAGCCCGTCCAGAAGAACCGGCCAGACGGCGCCGGGAGTCCGGTACGTAGCCTGAAGGGTAAGTGCGAGTGGGAACGAGGTGAGGGCGCCGGAGAAGGAGGACCCAAGGCCAGCAACGACAGAGGTGACGAAGGCCTGATCGGACAAAGAGACACCCACAGTGAGAAGCTAACTCTGGAGGAGCTCCGCGCGGCCCAGGTAGGCGCCTACGGACTCGTCGCGGCGGCGACGGAGAGCCCGAAGGTCAACA
This sequence comes from Penium margaritaceum, assembly GCA_023375785.1. Taxonomy (NCBI): domain Eukaryota; kingdom Viridiplantae; phylum Streptophyta; class Zygnematophyceae; order Desmidiales; family Peniaceae; genus Penium; species Penium margaritaceum. The sequence continues at coordinate 173,628 of SZWC01001332.1, forward strand.
AGAAGAGAAGAAGCAAAACGAAGAGAGTCGGACCAGTAAAGTGCAAGGAATGCCGTCCAGGCCTCGCGAGGGCGAGCAGGAAGAGCAGCGGTGGGGGCAAACCGATCAAGCTGGCGAAGGGCAACCGAAGGGGCAGCTGAGTACGGGAAGTGGAAAGCAAGGGCACTGCGATCAGGATGAACAAGAGGGATGGAAGGAGATGGGTCATAATGCCCCCAGAGGCCGTGCATGTGGGCCCAGGATATGAAACGGGGGGACCACTCAGAAAACGAGGTGCCTGGGATGTGAGCGGGAGCAGCAGTCAAGGGCAGGGACGGAGCAGCGGAGGGACGAAGATCACGACGGGTGAGCTGAGCAACGGCGAGTGCAAGCGAAGCGACGGGGTCACCACGAGGAGGGGCGCCAACGTGGAAAGCGCCGCCGCCGGGAGGGAGACCACCGGCGGGCAATGCGCCACCGGCGGGCAAGGCGCCACCGGCGGGCAGGGTGCCACCGGCGGCTAAGGCGCCACCGGCGGGCAAGGCGCCACCAGGTGGAACGACAGGGCCAGCAGGAAGGGTACCGCCCGCAGCGACAAATCTGGGGGGGACGACGGCATGGCCGGGAGCAACGGCACTAGGCAGTACGACGGCAGTACCGGGGGGAATAGCGGCACCAGAAGGGACGGCAGTCCCGGGAGCGGGTGGGCCACCAAGGATGACGCCACCTCCAACAGTCCTAGAACCGCCATGGACGGCAGCACTCGGAGGAGCTACGGGACCGCCAGGGGCGAGAAGACCACCAGAGGCGAGAAGACCACCAGGGGGAACAGCCTAAACGTGGATGACGACACCTGCGAGGGCAACGGCAGGGCGCACGGGGTCACCGGAGGCGTCAGGGTCGGAACCGACGGGTGTAGTAGCGTCGACAGAAGGAACGGGTGGAACCGCAAAGGAGGCACCAACGGGGCGAGAAGCGAGGGCATCGAGGATGGCCGCAGAGAAGGGGAACGCAGGAGCCCGGGTAGGAGATGGGTGGGGTGGGGAAGGGGGGTCGCGGAGCGCCGCAAGAGCCGCGGTGATGGCAGCCGCGGCAATCGAGCAAGGGGAGAGGGCAAGGGAGTCATCAACTAGGCCGGTGTCAACGGAGGCGGAGGGACTCGCCTCAGTTGACAACTCTGGGGCTTTATCACGAGTCGCCCGGGCGGCAGCAGCGGCGGCCAGAGCGCCGGAGAGGCCTAGATCCGCCATGACGCTGCTAGGGGCAGGTCGAGGGCCAAGGGACGCGAGGAACGAGCGACTACAAAGGAACATGGAAGGGAGACGGAGTGCTAACCATGGTGTTTGGTGTGTATTGAGAGAAATGCATTAGAGGGGGGAGGGGAAGAGGAGAGAGAAAACGAGAGGGCACCGGAGAGCAAGGGAAGGGAAAGACAAAGAGACAGACCCAGAATACACGCAACCGGGGAGGGGGAACGGAGAGTGAGCCAGAGAGCATCACATAGGGGTACAAGAGAAGTCCGCACAGGGAAGAAGGACGGGGCACAAGGGAGCGAAAGAATGGAGGGGGAAGTAGAGAGAGTGGAACGAGAGGATAGAGAGCGCGAAGAGAGGGCGGAGAGAGCAGAAGGTGGTGAGAGAGCAGAGAGAGCGAAGGAGGGAGCAAAGAAGTGACAAGGAAGAAGGCGAGGGGACACGGGAAGTGGTCACAAAGGAAAGGGAGCGGAGAGGGGGGTGGACAGCGATAGAGAGGAAGAAAGAGGGAGGGGGAAGGGAGGAGGGGAAGAGGAGAAAGGAGGGAAAGAAAGCCGAAGAGGAGAAGGGAGTGAGGGCAGAGTAGAGGAGGGGATGGAGAGAAGGGGAAGAGGGAAGGGATGAGTGCGAAAGGAGAACGGGAAAGGAGGAAAAGGAGGGAGAGAGAAGCGGAGTAGATAGGAGAGAGAGAGGGATGGGGAAGGGAGGCCCAAAAGGAAAGGGACAGGGAGAGTGTGAGGTGGGTGAGAGTGGGAGAGTCGCAAAGAAGGCGAGAGAGAGGGAGAGGAAGGGGAGAAGGAGCAAGGGAATGTAAAGAAGGAGGGGCAGATGGACAGAGGTAAGGGGGAGATACAAGGGGAGGGAGGAGGGCGGAGTCAAGGGGAGAGAAGACGGGAAGAAGAGGAGGAGGGGCAGCGGCGGACGACCCAGGCCGAGATGCACCGACGAGGAGTGACCCAACGAGCGAAGGGGGTGATGGAGGGGAGCGGGGGCACCACAGCACGGCGGCGTTGGGGCGGTCAGGGCGAGGAGCCGAGGGGCGAGGGCCAAGTGGGGACGAGCGGCATCGCGGGGACGAGGAACACGCCGGTGGAGCAGGCCGAGGGCCGAACGCCGAGCCGCAGCCGATGAAGCTGATGGAGCAGTGAAGACGGTGGTGCCGGAGAAGCAGCAGGGTAGACGCGAGGAATGTCGATGTAAGAAATGGACGAGAGGGAGAGAGGTGGGGCAGAGAACAGGGAGGTGAGAGAGGAGACGAGTGGAGAGAGAGAGGGAGAGAGAGGGAAGGAGAGAGAAGGGAGGGGAAAGAAAGAGGGGGAGGGAAGGAGGGAAGAAGCAGAGGAATGGAGAGAGAGAGGACGGGGAACAGAGGAGAGGGGAGATGAGCGGAGCAAAAGAGAAGAGAGAACAGAGAGAGTAGAGAGGAAGAGGCAATGAGGAGAGGGGGAGTTGGGAAGCGCGAGGGAGAGAGGGAGAGCGGAGAGATGGGGGGAAAGAGAGAAAAGACGGAGAGGGGAGGGAGTGGAGGGGGCAAAGAGTAGAGAAGGGGAGGGCGGGGGGAGGAGCCGGGGAGGGAAGAGGGGCGGAGGTCGGATGGAAAGAGAAGGAGAGAGAAAGGGGGAGGGAGTGAGGGAGAAAAGAAGAGGAAGGGAGAGTGCGGGAGAAGGAGAGGTAGAGGAGGGGAGGAGGAGAGAGAGCGCGAAGAGGGAAAGGGTAGAAGAGAGGGAGGGAGAGGGGGAAGAAACAGAAGGGAAAAAATAGGAGAGGGAGAAGGGAGAGAAGGGAGTGGGAGAAGAAAGAGGGCGCAGAGCGAGAGGGAGAATGCAAGACAAGTACGACGGAGAAGAAGAGCAAAGGGAGAAGAGACAGGAGGGCAAAGCACAGAGTGTGCGCGTCGGGGAGTGAGAAGGCGGAGCGGGGGAAGGGAAATGGACGGGGGAGACGAGAGGGGAGGGAAGAGAGGAGGGGGGAAAGAGGAGGAGAGGGAGGAGGGAGAGGGGGGTGCGGACATGGGAGGAAAGGTGGAGAGCAAGAGGAGAACAGTAGGGCAAGATAGAGACGGGTGAAGTCAAGGAAGACGGGGAGGGAGACAGGGTGGGAGGCGACGAAGCGGGAGACTGGAACCAGATGAGGTGATGGGGGAGGAGGACGAAAAGGAAAGAAGGACGAGAAGAGGTGTGTGAACGAAAGAGCAGACACACTGGACATGGGGATTACGCATGAAGGATAAGCAGAGGAGGAAAGGGGACAACACGGAGGAGGGGCGCACAAAAAGAGAAGAGACAATGAGGAGAGAGGGGCGGACACGAGCCGCCAAATAGGCGCACACGAGGCGCAAGAGGGCGTACACGAGGCGCAAGGAAGGAAGGGCAGAGTGTAAGGAGAGGAGGGGGGAGGAGAGGAGCAAGGTAAGGTCGCAAGGAGAGATGAATGGAACGAGCTCACCGGGGGGACGTGGCGAAGGTCGGAACAGAAGGGAGGGCGCATCCGGAGGACCAAAGAAGAGGAGCCCGAACGAACCCGGGAGCCCGCGCACACCCACAGAGGCGATGGCCGAAGATGGAGCACAGGTAGGAGAGCAAACAGGGCACAGGGATACGGTGGAAAAGGAAGGTCAAGAACATGAGAAAAGGCTACAAGGACGGAAGAAAAAGGCACTGGGATGGACCATAAAGGGGTTGGAAGAGAAGACAAGTGGGCAAGCGACGGGGGGCAGATGAGAAGGGAAAAGGAAGGGGGAAGGGAGGGGAGGATGAAAGGAGGGGAGGGGGGGGAAGAGGAGAAGCAGAGAAAAAGAGACAGAGGATAATGGAAAAAGAGAGAAGGAGAGATAGAAAGGAAGACGAAAAGAGAGAAAAAAGAAAAACAAGGGGCAGAGAAAAAGAGGGAGAAGGAAGGAGGGGAGAAGGAGGAAACAGAGGGGTAGAGGTAGAGAGAGAGAGAGAGAGAGAGATATGGAGAGAGGGATGGGGGAGGAAGGGAGAGAGATGGAGAGGGAGGGAGAGGAATCAGAGAGAGGGGGGAGAGAATACAGAATGGAAAAGGAAAGAAAAGGATAAAAGAGGGGACAGAAAGAGGGAGAGAGGGAAAGAGAGGCAGGGGGGGAAAGAAAAAAGAGGAGATTAAGAAGGAGAGGAAGGGATGGAGAGGGGAGAGAGGGAGAGGGAGAGAGAGAGAGAGAGAGAATGAGAGGAGGAGAACGGGGAACAGAAAAAGTGGAAAAAGTGAGGGGACAGAGAGAGAGAGGAAGAGAGAAAGGGCGGGAGAGAGAAAGGGGGAGGGAGGAGAAAGGAGGAAGGGATGGAGAGAGAGAGGTTGAGGGAGGGGAGAGATTGAGAGACAGAAAGAGAGAGAGATAGGGAGAGGAATATAGACAGATAGAGAGAGAGAGAGAGAGGGAGCGAGAGAGGGAGGAACAGAGAGAGAGGAAGTGAGGGAGAGGGGGAGAGAGGGAGAGGTAGAGAGAGACGGGGAGAAAAAGAGAGAGGAGGGATATAAAGAGAGAGAAGGGGAGGGAGATGGGAGAGAAGACGAGGAGACAGAACGAGAGAGGGAGAGAAAGAGAGAGAGAGAGGGAAAGAAAGAGAGAGAGAAAGATAAAGGGAGGAGAGAGAGAGGAGGAGAGAGTGAGAGAGACAGAGAGAGAGAGGGAGAGACAGAGAGAGGGAGAGAGACACAGAGAGAGAGAGAGAGAGAGAGAAAGCGAGGGAGAGAAAGAGAGAGAGAGGGATGAAGAGAGGGGGGAGAGGTAGAGCGAGATATAAGGGGAGGGAGAGAGAGAGAGAGAAGGGGAAAGGGAGGTCAGGGTGAGGGAGGGAGAGAGGTCAGGGTGAGGAGGAGGGAGAGAGAGAGGGAGAGAGAGAAAGAGAGAAAGAGAGAGAGAGAGGGAGAGCGGGAAGAGAAAGGAGGGAGAGAAAAGAGGGAGAAGGGAGAGAGAGAGCAGAGGGAAGAGAAAGGAGGGAGAGAAAAGAGGGAGAAGGGAGAGAGAGAGCAGAGGGAAGAGAAAGGAGGGAGAGAAAAGAGGGAGAAGGGAGAGAGAGAGCAGAGGGAAGAGAAAGGAGGGAGAGAAAAGAGGGAGAAGGGAGAGAGAGAGCAGAGGGAAGAGAAAGGAGGGAGAGAAAAGAGGGAGAAGGGAGAGAGAGAGCAGAGGGAAGAGAAAGGAGGGAGAGAAAAGAGGGAGAAGGGAGAGAGAGAGCAGAGGGAAGAGAAAGGAGGGAGAGAAAAGAGGGAGAAGGGAGAGAGAGAGCAGAGGGAAGAGAAAGGAGGGAGAGAAAAGAGGGAGAAGGGAGAGAGAGAGCAGAGGGAAGAGAAAGGAGGGAGAGAAAAGAGGGAGAAGGGAGAGAGAGAGCAGAGGGAAGAGAAAGGAGGGAGAGAAAAGAGGGAGAAGGGAGAGAGAGAGCAGAGGGAAGAGAAAGGAGGGAGAGAAAAGAGGGAGAAGGGAGAGAGAGAGCAGAGGGAAGAGAAAGGAGGGAGAGAAAAGAGGGAGAAGGGAGAGAGAGAGAGAAAGGAAGAGAGAGAGAGTCAGAGGAAGAGAGGGAGGGAGAGCGGGGGGAGAGAGGAGGGAGAGAGAGGGGAGAGGGGGAGGGAGAGCAGAGAGCAGAGGAAGGAGAGAGAGAATCGGGAGGGGAAGGGAGAGAGAGAGCAGAGGGAAACAGAGAGCAGAGAGAAGAGAAAGGAGGGAGAGAAAAGAGAGAGAGAGAGAGGGAGAGAGAGAGGTAGAGGAAGAGAGAGAGGGAAAGCGGGGAGAGAGAGGAGGGAGAGAGAGAGGAGAGCAGAGTGAAAGGAGAGCAAAGAGAGAGGAAAGGGGGGAGGGAGAGCAGAGAGCAGAGGGAGGAGAGAGGGAAGGGGGAGGGGAATGGAGAGAGAGAGCAGAGGGAGACAGAGAGCAGAGAGAGGAGAGAGGGGGGAGAGAAGGGAGAGGGAGAGAGAGAGAGAGAGAGAGGCTGAGAAAGAGGGAGAGGGAGAGCGAGGAGAGAGAGGAGGGAGGGAGAGAGGAGAGCAGAGAGAGAAGAGAGATGGAAGGGCGATAGAGAGCAGAGGGAGACAGAGAGCAGAGAGAGGAGAGAGGGGGAAGAGAGGGCGGAGGGCAGAGAGGGGAGAGAGAGGGGAGCGGGGAGAGCAAGAAGGGAGGGAGGGGAGAGGGGGGAGAGGTGGAGAGAAGAGAGGGGGAAGGGTAGAGAGAGGAGGGAGAGAGATGGGAGAGAGAGGGGGAGGGAAAACAAAAGAGGAAAGGCCGGGACGAAACCCAGGGGGGGTCCTAGAACGCCGGGAGGGCGAGGCCGAAGGGCCGGAAAGGCCAAGCAGGCCGTTTAGGTGCAGACGGCCCCGGGGCTCCAAGAGCCGAGCAGAAACAGCAAGAAAAGAGGGAGAGGGGATGGGCCAGAGGCCACACGCAACAAACGGGGGGGGGAGGCCCAGAGTCCAGAGGCCAGAGGCCAGAGTCCGGTGACTAGAGTCTAGAGTCTAAGTACTAGAGCTTAGAGGCTAGAGCCTAGAGTCGACGAACACGGCCAAGGGCCCAAGGCCGAGGGTTGGAGCCAGGGACGCAGGAGCAGGCGGCCGAGGACCGAGCGGAAGGCTGGAGGACGGAAGTCAGGGGCCGGAAGCCGAGCGAAGGGCCAGCAGGACAGATGGCGGAGGAGGGCGGGGAACCGGCCGCAACCAAGGCAGGGACAGAGAGGACGGGGGCAGGGAATGAACCTGCAGAGCACCAACAAGACACGGAGTCAGCAGAGAGGAATAGAAAGAGAAAAAAAGAAGCAGGGCGAGAGAGGAAAACAGGAAGATGCAAGACGGGAGGGTGCAAGACAAAGCAAAGAAAATGGGGGGAGGCGGGGAGGGAAAGGAGGAGGAACGACGAGGAGCCCCGAGAGGGGCACACCTGGCGGGGAGAGGGAGCGGACGGCCAGAACGGGCCAAGACCACCCAGAGGACGGGGGGCGTCCACAAGGGCGAACAGCACCCGCGACAACGGTGACGGGGCCGGTCGGCAGCAGCGGAAGCGGCGGTGGCGGTGGCGGCAGAGCGGACGACAGCCGCCGGCGAGAAACGCGAAGACAGGGGCGGAAGCACGGAAGCGGAAGCGGAAGCCGGAGAAGGGGAGCCCACAGGCCCTTTAGCGGCTTGATGCCATGTTAACTAGGGCAGGGTGAGGGGGAGGGAGAGAGGATGGAGGAGAGAGGAGGATGTGAGAGGCGGGTGGAGACGGGAGTTAGCCGCGGGGCCAACTTTCCCTCTCGAGAGCTGTGAGGGGGGGAGGCTCTCGAGAGTTGTGAGGGGGGAGCGAGGAGTTCAAGACTTAGCGTGTGAGAGGATCGAGGCGAGAGTTGTGAATGTTTTTTTGGAAAGAATGAGCACAACAGGGGAGCGAGAGTGACCCCTATCGGGTCGCCCTCGCTTCCCAGATTGTGGTTCGCCCTAGAGTGTGGCGAACCACATAAGGGGTGCATAGGGCATCAGTGTGCACAATGTCTCGTGCGACCCAGACGGGGTGACGCAACGAGCCCTACGTCTCGTAAGAAGTCAGCACGAACTCGCATGACAGACAAGAAGTGAGACTAAACTAGGCTAGCTAACGCAAGTAGTCACAGAAGCGTTTACTACTTTAACAAATGATAGTCTCAAAATGAAAGTATCAAAATAACTATCTTAACAGGGCAGTTTTAAAATGATAGTCTCAAAATGACAGTACTAAAACGACTTTCTTAAAATGATAGCCTCAAAATGACAGTCTAAAAATGACACTCTCAAAATGACAGGCTCAAAATGACAATCTCAAAATGATAGTCTAAAAATGACAATATTAATATGATAGTTTCAAAATTACTGTCTTAACTAGACAGTCTTAAAATGACAGTTCCAACATGACAGCTTCGGAATGACAGTCTCAAAATGACAGCTTCAAAATGACACTCTCAAAATGACAGTCTCAACATAACAGTCTCAAAATGAGAGTCTCAAAATGATAGTCTTAAAATGACAGTCTCAAAATGACAGTCTCAAAATGATAGTATCAAAATGAGAGTATCAAAAGGACAGTCTCAAAATGATGGTCTCAAAATAACAGCCTCAAATTTCAGTCTCTAAACTACAATTTCTAAATGACAGTTTCAAAATGACATTCTGAGAACGATAGTATGAAAATGACAGTCTCACGATGAGTGTCTCAAAATAACAGTCTCAAAATAACAGTCTCAAAATAACAGTCTCAAAAATACAGTCTCAAAATAACAATCTCAAGATTAGAGTCTCAATATCACAGTCTTGAATACGAAAGTTGTCGGAACATAGAAGATGACCACCAACCCGCATCCCTTGGATATTCCGAGTTCTCTCAATAACGGTTCACCTCTCGGCGGAACCACCTCGGCCATCACGACCACCAGCCATTGGCGACCAGAACCAACCAACGAATACGCTGCTAAGTTATCCCCTAATAAATGGTCATACCACAAGTGCGTTCGGCTAGCGTACAAGAATCCGTTAGCTATTGCATCTCATGTTACTCTCTTGCATATATGGAGGATGTTTATTCCCTCCTAGTTTAACCAGAACAGATCTGTCCATCATGTTCCCCTTTGATTCCGCGACTTCATTGCCGTGTTCTTGCTCTGCTCGCTTCTCGCTCCTTCTGCCATCGCCAACCATTCCCAGCTCACCGCTCTTCGCTCCATCATCCTTCACTCAGCACTCACCAATCCTTCACTCGCCTCGCTCCCACGTTCTCTCACTGGCTCCTGTCTATCTCACACATCTGGTGCCTTGCCTCCCTCCACCCTTTGCGACTAACTCCTTGAGACCGCTTGCTCCTATGAGCTTCTGTCATTTAGCTGACGTGCCAGTGCACGTCCCGTTGCTTCTGCCTGCTTTTGCTCCTGATGTCCCTGCATTGCATTCTTCTGACAAAAGTCTCAAATGACAGTCTTAAAATGACGGTCTCAAAATGACAGTCTCAAATGATACAATCAAAATGATACTTTCAACATGACACACTCAAAATGACAATCTCAAAATGAGAGTCTCAATATGACAGTCTTCAATAAGACGGTCTCAAAATGACAGTCTTAAAATGACAGTCTCAAAATGACAGTCTCTCATTGGGCAGTCTAAAAATGACAGTCTCAAAATGACAGTATCAAAATGAGAGTATCAAAAGGACAGTCTCAAAATGATAGTCTCAAAATAAACGTCTCAAATTTCAGTCTCCATATTATAGTTTCTAAATGTCAGTTTCAAAATGACATTCTGAGAACGATAGTCTGAAAATGAGAATCTCACAATGAGTATCTCCAAATAACAGTCTCAAAATAACAGTCTCAAAAAGACAGTCTCAAAATGACAATCTCAATATTAGAGTCTCAATATGACAGTCTTCAATACGAAAGTTGTCGGAATATAGAAGATGACCACCAACCCGCATCCCTCGGATATTCCAAGTTCTCTCAATAACGGTTCACCTGTTGGCGGAACCACCTCGGCCATCACGACCACTAGCCGTTGGTGAACAGAACCGACCAACGAGTACCCTGTCGAGTTATCCCCTAATACGTGGTCATACCACAAGCGCGTTCGGCTAGCATACAAGAATCCGTTAGCTATTGCATCTCATGTTACTCTCTTGCATATATGGATGATGTTCCGGAATGACAATCTCAAAATGAGAGTCTCAAAATGACTGCCTTAAAATAATAGTCTCAAAACGACAGTCCCTAAATGATAGTCTCAAAATAAAAGTCTCAAAATGACAGTCTCAATTTGTAAGTCTCAAATGTTAGTCTCAAAGTGACAGTCTTAAAATGACAGTCTCAAAATGACAGTCTCAAAATGACAGTCTTAAAAGAACAATTTCAAATAGTCAGTCTCAAAATAAGAATTTCAAAATGACAGTCTCTAAATGAAAGTCTCAAAATATCAGTCTCAAAACATAAGCTGAAATTTGACAGTCTCAAAATTGTAGTCTCACAATGACGGTCTCTAAATGACAGTCTCAAAATGACAGTCTCAAAATGACAGTCTGAAAATGACAGTCTTAAAATCACTGTCTTAAAATGGCAGTCTCAAAATGATAGTCTCAAAAAGACAGTCCCAACATGAGAGTCTCAAAATGATAGTCTCAAATTGATAGTCTCAAAATGACAGTCTCAAAACGTCTGTCTCAAAATGACAATCTCAAATTGATAGTCTCATAATGAATGACCGTCTCCAAATGATAGTCTCAAAATGAAAGTATCAAAACAACTATCGTAACATGGCAGTTTTAAAATGATAGTCTCAAAATGACAGTATTAAAACGACTGTCTTAAAATGACAGTCTCAAAATGACAGTCTAAAAATAACACTCTCAAAATGACAGTTTCAAAATGACAGGCTCAAAATGACAATCTCAAAATGTTAGTATCAAAATGACAATATTAAAATGATAGTCTCAAAATTAAAGTCTTCACTAGACAGTCTTAAAATGACAGTTCCAAAATGACAGCTTCAAAATGACTGTCTCACAATGACAGCTTCAAAACGACACTCTCAAAATGACAGTCTCAACAGAATAGTCTCAAAATGAGTCTCAAAATGATAGTCTTAAAATGACAGTCTCAATTTGACAGTCTCAAAAATGACAGTATCAAATTGAGTGTATCAAAAGGACAGTCTCAAATGATAGTCTCAAAATAACAGTCTCAAATTTCAGTCTCTAAATTATAGTTTCTAAATGCCAGTTTCAAAATGACATTCTTAGAACGATAGTATGAAAATGACAGTCTCACAATGAGTGTCTCAAAATAACAGTCTCAGAATAACAGTCTAAAAAAGACAGTCTCAAAATGACAATCTCAAGATTAGAGTCTCAATATGACATTCTTAAATACGAAAGTTGTCGGAATATAGAAGATGACCACCAACCCGCATCCCTTGGATATTCTGAGTTCTCTCAATAACCGTTCACCTCTCGGTGGAACCACCTCGGCCATCACGACCACTAGCCGTTGGCGACCAGAACCGACCAACGAATACCCTGCTGAGTTATCCCATAATAAGTGGTCATACCACGAGCGCGTTCGGCTAGCGTAGAAGAATCCGTTAGCTATTGCATCTCATGTTACTCTCTTGCATATATGGAGGAGGTTCATTCCCTCCTAATTTAACCAGAACAGATCTGACCATCCTGTTCCCTTTTGGTTCCGCGGCTTCACCGCCGTGTTCTTGCTCTGCTCGCTTCTCGCTCCTTCTGTCATTGCCAACCATTCCCAGCTCACCGCTCTTCGCTCCATCATCCTTCACTCAACACTCACCAATCCTTCACTCGCCTTGCTCCCACGTTCTCTCACAGGCTCGTGTCTATCTCGCACATCTGGTGTCTTGCCTCCCTTCACCCTTTGCGACTAACTCCTTGAGGCCTCCTGCTCCTCACAGCTTCCGTCATTCAGCTGACGTGCCAGTGCTCGTCCCGTTGCTTCTGCCTGCTTCTGCTCCTGACGTCCCCGCTCATTGCATTCTTCTGACAAAAGTCTCAAATAACAATCTTAAAATGACGGTCTCAAAATGACAGTCTCAAAATGATACTGTCAAAGTGATAGTTTCAACATGACACACTCACAATGACAATCTCAAAATGAGAGTCTCAACATGACAGTCTTCAATAAGACAGTCTCAAAATGATAGTCTTAGAATGACAGTCTCTCATTAGACAGTCTCAAAATGACAGTCTCAAAATGACAGTCTCAAAATGAGAGTATCAAAAGGACAGTCTCAAAATGATAGTCTCAAAATAACACTCTCAAATTTCAGTCTCAGATTTTCAGTTTCTTAATAACAGTTTCAAAATGACATTCTGAGATCAATAGTATGAAAATGACAATCTCACAATGAGTGTCTCAAAATAACAGTCTCAAAAAGACAGTCTCAAAATGACAATCTCAAGATGAGAGTCTCAAGATGACAGTCTTCAATACGAAAGTTGTCGGAATATAGAAGATGACGACCAACCCGCATCCCTCAGATATTCCAAGTACTCTCAATAACGGTTCACCTCTCGGCGGAACCACCTCGGCCATCACGACCACTAGCCGTTGGCGACCAGAACCGACCAACGAATACCCTGCTGAGTTATCCCCTAATAAGTTATACCACAAGCGCGTTTGGCTAGCGTACAAGAATCCGTTCGCTATTGCATCTCATGTTGGTCTCTTGCATATATGGAGGATGTTCATTCCCTCCTAGTTTGACCAGAACAGATCTGTCCATCCTGTTCCCCTTTGGCTCCGTGGCTTCACCGCCGTGTTCTTGCTCTGCTTGCTTCTTGCTCCTTCTGCCATCGCCAACCATTCCCAGCTCACCGCTCTTTGCTCCATTATCCTTCACTCAGCACTCACCAATCCTTCACTCGCCTCGCTCCCACGTTCTTTCACTGGCTCCTGTCTATCTCGCACATCTGGTGCCTTGCCTCCCTTCACCCTTTGTAACTAACTCCTTGATACCGCCTACTCCTCTCAGATTCCATCATTCAGCTGACGTGCGAGTGCATGTCTCGTTGCTTCTGCATACTTTTGCTCCTGACGTCCCTGCTCATTGCATTCTTATGACAAAAGTCTCAAATGACAGTCTTAAAATGACGGTCTCAAAATGACAGTCTCAAAATGATAGTTTCAACATGACACACCCAAAATGACAATCTCAAAATGAGAGTCTCAATATGACAATCTTCAATAAGACGGTCTCAAAATGACAGTCTTAAAATGACAGTCTCAAAATGACAGTCTCTCATTGGACAGTCTCAAAATGACAGTCTCAAAATGACAGCATCAAAATGAGGGTATCAAAAGGACAGTCTCAAAATGACAGTCTCTCATTGGACAGTCTCAAAATGACAGTCTCAAAATGACAGCATCAAAATGAGGGTATCAAAAGGACAGTCTCAAAATGATAGTCTCAAAATAACAGTCTCAAATTTCAGCCTATAAGTTACAATTTCTAAATGACAGTTTCAAAATGACATTCTGAGAACGATAGTCTGAAAATGACAATGTCACAATGAGTGTCTCAAAATAACAGTCTCAAAATAACAGTCTCAAAAAGACAGTCTCAAAATGACAATCTCAAGATTATAGTCTCAATATGACAGTCTTCAATACGAAAGTTGTCGGAATATAGAAGATTGTCGGAAAACAGATGGACTCCGACAGTGGTCACTGCTCGGGAAAACCGAATTCTCAACAAAGGTTGAGGTCCCCACTCGAACCACCTTGGCAACGGTCCATCGTTCGACCTGACCGTTACGACCGACATCCCAAGTCATCCCCAAATAAAGTGACAAATGTCGCACGCGTCCGGCTAGCGGAAAGAAGCCGTTTGCTTTGCACATTTGTCCTGTTCTATCCTTTAATACGGAGGATGTTCATTCCCTCAAGTCAACCTTAACAGTTCTACTCATCCTGTTCTCTTTGTTTCCGCGGCTTTGCCGCCGTGCTCTCGCTATGCTCGCTCCTATCGTCTTTCACCCTCCACTCTCTCCTCGCAGCTCTTTGCTTTGTCACCTTTGATCCTTCGCTCAACCTCATCGCATTACTCGCTTCGATCTCCTCTCCTCTTGTGTACCTTGGAGCTCCGGCGCCTTGCCTCTCTCAAGGCCCTGCGATGAGCTCCTTGGGCTTGCACTCACCTTTCTGCTTCCGTCACTTTGCCACCAAGCTCCAGCATGCTCCATTGCTTTTGCTTGCTTCTGCTCTTGTCGCTGCCAGTCATTGCATTCTTGTGACATGGTATCAGAGCATCAGGTGACATCACCTGGTGCCCCGTGACCGAGTCATCGCCCTTCCGCCATCATTGCTTTGCCTCTTGGATCTGCACTCCTCCACCGCCGCCACCGCCACTTTGCACCTCTCCGCTTTGTCCGTAGCTGACATCAGCAGTACCGCTTGAAGTGCTCCTCGCGCAGAAGAAACGTCTCGTCATTGTGAGAAAGCCCTGCATCCATTCCGCGCCCGTGGCCGACGATTGGTGACCTGCCGTCCGCAACAGCCGCAAGCAGCTCCCGAGCCGCCGCCTACCGTCAACTTCCGAGAAGCTTCCTGTCATCCGCAATCTTCTACCTCTCATCACCTCAGCCACCGCAAGTGCCTCCGCCTTCCTCACTTCCCCTCATCAGCCGCCTCTACTGCATCAGCCTCAACCTCCTCAGCTCCTCTGCATTCTCGCTCTCGAGCCACATCCTCGCGCCACCTCCTCGCATCGTCAGCAGCAGCAGCGTGACTCCCGCCGTCAGGACATCGGACAGCGCCAGTCTTCCTGCTCCCACTGCGAGCCAAGTGGGGGAACAAGCCGTCACTCTCCTGACATCAGCGGACTAGTGTCTCTGCTAGCCGCACGACTCCCTCTGCTGAAACCAACCTCCTCTCGTAGTCAGGATATTGGACAGCGCCAGTCTTCCTGCCCGTCGGTCTCGGGCCAATTGGGGAACAAGCCGTCACTCTCCTGGAAGCAGGGAAATTGGTTGCTTCGCTCACGCCTCCTACTGCGTCGCCTCCTATCTTGCAACCTTTCGCCTACTACGGCCTCCATCTTCCACCTCTGCCACGCCCTCATCTTCATCAGCCTTCCCCTTCTTCCTCTTTGCTTCATCCTCATCTTCATCTGCTGTCCTCAGCCCTCCTCACTATTACCACTCCAGCCTCCTGCCTCAACTCAACCTCAACTGCCTTCCTCGCGTCACCCGTCATCATCTGCATCGTCTGCGCTGCCTCCGCATCAGCCTTCCTCAGCAGCCTTCGTCATTCATGCATGTGGTTCCGCCCCTACGCCCACTCAGCCATCAGCCGCCTCCGCTTGCTTCCGTCTTGCCTCCGCATCGTCCGCTCGGCCCAAGGATCCGCCCGGTCGTATTGCCCGCTTTGCGACGACCTGCACCCACGCCGAAAATGTCCGCAGCACACGTGGTTTCACCCCTGCACCCACTCTTATTTCATCAGCTTCCGCTTCCTCATCATCAGCATCTGTGGCTAGTACAAGGACCTGCACGAGCTAGCTGCCCGCTTTGCAGCAGCCTGCACCCACGACGGCAGTAGACTTCTCGCGGCGCGTTGGCTCTTGCCTTCCCCTTGCCGCACTCTCATCTGCTATAAAAGCAGCACACGTGGCTTCCCCCCTGCGCCCACTCAGTTATCAGCCACTTTTGCCTCCACCCGTTTCGCGTCCGCATCATCAGCTCGGCACAAGGATCCGCCCGGTCGCATTGCTCTCTCCGCGACGACCTGCACCCACACCAAAACTTCCGCAGCGTACGTGGTTACACCCCTGCGCCCACTTCTTTGTCACATTTCCCCGCCATCATCTGCTCTCTTCCTCTACTCAGTCACACCGCCGTCCTTACAATAACTTCCACACAACATCATCACCCCTTCATCAATATCTCCTCCCCTTCAAGCCTCCGGTTCTCCCTGCACCTTCTCCTGCTCCTAGTTCATCCTCTCAAAGACGTTTTATGGCCTAACAAGGCCCTGCTATTCCTGTGCTTGCTGCCAACGGAGAAACCGCTATAGCATGGGAATTTGCTGTCATCAGGCGCGCACAACTACGGACCCTGAACACTCATCAGGGTGACCGCATGCTCCTTGGCTACTATGAGTACCAGCACTTGGACAGTGGAATGCCATATGAGCGGGCTCTTTATGATCTCTGTGAGCGCCTCTGCCCTCTCCTTGACCCATCCTATCATCACCATCTGCTGGAGCCTCGTACCGGACCTCTGCTCTGGGAATGGATTCTTCAACAAGCTGCTTGGAGAAACTGGATTGACAGGACATGCTATAACCAAACCTATCTTCTTCCTGCCCCAGCACATGTTCCCATGCTTACCACACGAGCCGAGGAGAGTGATGGACGACAGCTCCCAATGTCAGAACAAGACTGGATGGACAAGGTTCTTCAATGGCTCTTCCCTGAGTTTATGTATGGGTTTGGCATCACCGACTGTCTACTCGGAGACCATCTCAACCTCGACCCCTTGTCAGAGGAAGAGTCAGATGAGCTCTTTGCATTAGTTGACCGCCAGGTCCGAACTAGACTCAGAGAGCTAGTCCCCGTACGCCTTCATGCACTGGTGAACAACCATCCTGGAGACCTTGGAGCCATGTGGCAACATCTTCTTACCTCCTGCGGAGTCATCATGTCCTAAAGCGACCGAACATGATACTCCCATCGGCAGACAGGCGTGTGACCTCTGTCTGATTCAAGGGGAGTGTCGGAAAACAGATGGACTTCGAAAGAGGTCACTGCTTGGGAAAACCGAGTTCTCAATAAAGGTTCAGGTCCCCGCCCGAACCACATTGGCAACGGTCCATCGGTCGACCTGACCGTTACGACCGACAACCCAAGTCATCCCCGAATAATGTGACACCTGTCACCCGCGTCTGGCTAGCGGAAAGAAGCCGTTTGCTTTGCACATTTGTGCCCTTCTGTCCTTTGATACCGAGGATGTTCATTCCCTCGAGTCAACCAGAATAGTTCTACTCATCCTGTTCCCTTTGGTTCCGCGGCTTTGCCGCTGTACTCTCGCTCTGCTCGCTCCTACTGTCTTTCGTCCTTCACTCTCTCCTCGCAGCTCTTCGCTTCGTCACCTTCGATCCTTTGCTCAACCTTATCGCATTACTCGCTTCGATCTCCTCTCCTCCTGTGTACCTTGGAGCCCCGGCGCCTTGCCTCTCTCAAGGCTCTGCGACTAACTCCTTGGGCTTGCACTCACCTTTCTGCTTCCGTCACTTCGCCACCCAGCTCCTGCATGCTCCATTGCTTTTGCTTGCTTCTGCTCTTCTTGGTGCCAGTCATTGCATTCTTTTGGCAAAGATGACCACCAACCCGCATCCCTTGGATATTCCAAGTTCTCTCAGTAACGGTTCACTTGTCGGTGGAACCACCTCGGCCATCACGACCACTAGCCGTTGGCAACCAGAACCGACCAACGAGTACCCTGCCAAGTTATCCCCTAATAAGTGGTCATACCACAAGCGCGTTCGGCTAGCGTACAAGAATCCGTTAGCTATTGCATCTCATGTTACTCTCTTGCATATATGGAGGATGTTCATTCCCTCCTAGTTTAACCAGAACAGATCTGTCCATCCTGTTCCCCTTTGGTTCCGCGGCTTTTCCACCGTGTTCTCGCTCTGCTCGCTTCTTGCTCCTTCTGCCATCACCAACCATTCCCAGCTCACTGCTCTTTGCTCCATCATCCTTCGCTCAGTACTCACCAATCCAGTACTCGCCTCGCTCCCACGTTCTCTCACTCGCTCCTGTCTATCTCGCACATCTGGTGCCTTGCCTCCCTTCACCCTTTTCGACTAACTCCTTGAGACCGCCTGCTCCTCTCAGCTTTCGTCATTCAACTGACGTGCCAGTGTACGTCCCGTTGCTTCTGCCTGCTTCTGCTCCTGACGTCCCTGCTCATTGCAATCTATTGACAAAGGTCTCAGATGACAGTCTTAAAATGACAGTCTCAAAATGACAGTCTCAAAATGACACTCTCAAAATGATAGTTTCAACATGACACACTCAAAATGACAATCTCAAAATGAGAGTCTCAATATGACAGTCTTGAATAAGACGGTCTCAAAATGACAGTCTTAAAATGACAGTCTCAAAATGACAGTCTCTCATCCGACAATCTCAAAATGATAGTAAAAAAATGATAGTCTTCAAAACAAAGTCCAAAAATGATACTCTCAAAATAAGAGTCTCAAAATGACAACCTCAAAATGACAGTCTCAAAGTGACAATCTCAACATGACAGTCTCAAAATGACGGTCTCATAATGACGGTCTCAAAATGATAGTCTCAAAATGACAATCTTAAAATGACAATCTCAAAATGACAATCTCAAAATGACAGTCTCAAAATGAAAGTCTCAAAATGAAAGTCTCAAAATGACAGTCTCAAAATGTTAGTATCACAATGATAGTCTCAACATGACAGTCTCAAAATGACGATCTCAAAATGACAGTCTGAAAATAACAATCTCAAAATGATAGTCTCAAAGTGAAAGGCTCTACATGACAGTCTCAAAATGAGAGTCGTAAAATGATAGTCTCAAATTTTCAGTCTCTAAATGACTGTCTCAAAATAATAGTCTCAAAATGACAGTCTCAAGATAATAGGCTCAAAATGGCAGTCTCAAAATGATGGTCTCAAAATGACAGTCTCTAAATGACTGTCTCAAAATAATAGTCTCAAAATGACAGTCTCAAGATAATAGGCTCAAAATGGCAGTCTCAAAATGATGGTCTCAAAATGACAGTCTGGTAATGATAGTGTCAAAACAACAATCTCAAAATGACAGTCTCAAAATGACAGTCTCAAAATGACTCTGAACATGACAGTCTGAGAATGAGAGTCTCAATATGACAGTATTTAATATGACAGTCCCAAAATGACTGTCTCAAATGACAGTCTTAAAATGACAGTCTCAAAATGACTCTGAACATGACAGTCTGAGAATGAGAGTCTCAATATGACAGTATTTAATATGACAGTCCCAAAATGACTGTCTCAAATGACAGTCTTAAAATGACAGTCTCAAAGTGACAATCTCAGAATGACAGTCTCAAAATGAGTCTCAAAATGAGAGTCTCAAAATGCGACTATCAAAATAACAGTCTAAAAATGGTAGTCTCAAAATGACAGTCTCTAAATGATAGTCTCAAAATGACAATCTCGAATCGAGAGTCTTAATTTGACGGTATTTAATATGATAGTCCCAAAATGATAGTATCAAATGACAGTCTCAGAAGAATAGTGTTAAAATGACAGACTTAAAACGATGTTCTCAAAATGACAGTATATAAATGACAGTCCAAGATAACACTTTGAAGTGACAGGCCCAAAATGAGGGTATTCAGACTTGATAGTTTAAAAATGACAGTCTTATAATGACAGTCTCAAAATGAGAGACTCAAAATGACAACCTCAAAATGATAGTCTCAAAAAAACAATCTTTAATGATATTCTCAAAATGATGATCTCAACTTGACAGTCTCAAATGATAGTTTTCAAATGACAGTATCAAATAGCAGTTTTTATATGACACACATAAGATTACAGCCTCAAAATGACAGTCTCAAAATGATAATCTCAAAATAGCACACTCAAAATGATAGTCCCAGATTGAGAGTATTAAATGACAGTCCCTAAATGATAGTCCTAGAATGACAGTCTTAATGTAAAAGTCTCAAATCACAGCCTGAAAACAATAATCTCAAAATGACTGACTAAAAAATGACAGTCTCAAAATGACAGTCTCAAAGTGACGGTCTCAAAATGACAGTCTCGAAATGACGGTCTCAAAATGACAATCTCAAAATGGCAGTCTCAAAGTGATAGTTTCAAAATAACAGTCTTCAAATGGCAGTCTCAAAATAACACATTCAAAATGATAGTCTCAAAATGACAGTCCCAATATGAGAGAATCAAAATTATAGTTTCAAAACGATTGTCTCAATATGATAGTCTCAAAATGACAATCTCAAAACGAGAGTCTCAAATTCACACTCTAAAAATCACACTCTAAATTTGATAGTCTCTATATGACAGTATCAAAATGAGAATCTCAAAAGAACGGTCTCAAATAGATAGTCTTAAATTATCGTCTTAAAATAATACTCTCAAAATGAAAATCTCAAAAGGACAGTCTCAAAATGAGAGTCTCAAATTGATAGTCTTAAATAAACAGTCACAAAATGAAACTCTCAAAATGACACACTGAAAATGATAGTCTAAAAATGACAGTTTCAAAATGACAGTTTCAAAATGACAGTCTCAAAATGATAGTCTTAAAATGACAATCTTAAAATGATTGTCTCAACATTACAGTCTCAAAAAGGCAGTCTCAAAACGACAGTATCAAAATGACAGCTTCAAAATGCCAGTCTCAAAATGACAGCTTCAAAATGAGAGTCTCAAAATGACATTCTCAACATAACAGTCTCTAAAGAGCAGTCTCAAAATGAGAATCTCAAAATGATAGTCTCAAAATGATAGTCTGAAAATAACAGTCTCAAATTTCAGTCTTTAAATTACAGTTTCTAAATGACAGTCTCAAAATGTCATTCCCAGAACGACAGTCTCAAAATGACGGTCTCAAAACAACAGTCTCAAAATGATAGTCTTCAAATGATAGTCTCACAATGAGTGTCTCAAAATAACAGTCTCAAAGTAAAAGTCTCAAAACGACAGTCTCAAAACGACAATCTCAAGGTTATAGTAAAAATGACAGTCTTAAAATGATAGTCTCAAAATGACAATCTCAAAATGAAAGTCTCAATATGACAGTCTTCAATAAGAAGGTCTGAAAATAACGGTCTTAAAATGACAGTCTCAAAATGATAGTTTCTCATTGGACAGTCTCAAAAAGACAGTAAAAACATCATAGTCTCAAAATCATAGTCTCAAAATGATAGTCTCAAAATAAGAGTCTCAAAAATACATTTTCACAATGACAGTCTTAAAGTTGCAGTCTCAAAATGACAGTCTCAAAATGACAGTCTCAAAGTGACGGTCTCAAAATGACGATTGCAAAATGACAGTCTCAAAATGATAGTCTAAAAATGACAATTTCAAAATGCAAATCTCAAAATGATTGTCTCAAAATAAAGGTTTCAAAATGACAGTCTCAAAATGACAGTCTCACAATGATGGTCTCAAAATGACAGTCTCAGAATGACAGTCTCAAAATGACAGTTGTAAAATGATAATCTCAAAATTTCAGTCTAAAAATGGCTGTCTCTAAATGATAGTCTCAAAATAATAGTCTCAAGATGATGGACTCAAGCTGATAGTCTCAAAATGACAGTCTTAAAATGACGGTCTCAAAATGACAGTCTCAAAATGACAGTATCAAAACAACAATCTTAAAATGACAGTCTCAAAATGACAGTATCAGAATGACAGTCTCAAAATGACTTTGAACATGACAGATTCAGAGTGAGAGTCTCAATATGACAGTAGAGAATATGACAGTCCCAAATGACCGTCTCAAATGACAGTCTAAAAATGACAGTCAGAAAGTGACAGTCTCAAAATGACGGTCTCAAAATGAGTATCAAAATGAGAGTCTCAAAATAACAGTCTCAAAATGGTAGTCTCAAAATGACAATCGGTATATTTTAGTCTCAAAATGACAATCTCAAATCGAGAGTCTTAATATGACAGTCTTCAATATGATAGTCCCAAAATGATAGTCTCAACTGACAGTCTCAATACAACAGTCTTAAAATGACAGACTTCAAAATGGTATTCTCAAAATGACAGTGTTTAAGTGACCGTCCAAGATAACAGTTTGAAGGAACAGTCCCAAAATGAGGGTATTCAAATTTGATAGTTTTAAAATGACAGTCTTAGAATGACAGTCTCAAAATGACAGTGTTTAAGTGACCGTCCAAGATAACAGTTTGAAGGAACAGTCCCAAAATGAGGGTATTCAAATTTGATAGTTTTAAAATGACAGTCTTAGAATGACAGTCTCAAAATGACAGTCTCAAAATGACAACCTCAAAATTATAGTATCAAAATAATAATATTTAATGATATTCTCAAAATGATAGTCTCAATTTGACAGTCTCAAAATGATAGTCTCAAAATGATAGTCTCAAAATGACAACCTCAAAATTATAGTATCAAAATAATAATATTTAATGATATTCTCAAAATGATAGTCTCAATTTGACAGTCTCAAAATGATAGTCTCAAAATGATAGTCTCAGAATGACAGTCTCAGACTGACAGTCTCAGAATGACAGTCTCAAAATGGGAGTCTCAAAATGTCAGTCCAAAAATGACAGTCTCAAATGGGAATTTTTATATGATAGTCTTAAAATGACAGTCTCAAAATGACACTCTCAAAACGACAATCTCAAAATAGCACACTCAAAATGGAAGTCTCAAAATGATAGTCTTAAAATGACAGTCTCAAAATGACACTCTCAAAACGACAATCTCAAAATAGCACACTCAAAATGGAAGTCTCAAAATGATAGTCTCAATTTTAGAGTATCAAAATGAGAGTCCCAAAATGATAGTCTCGAAATGACAGTCTCAAATTAAAAGCCTCAAATCACAGCCTCAAAATGATAGTCTCAAAATGAAACACTCAAAATGACGGTCTCGAAATGACAATCTCAAAGTGATAGTTTCAAAATAATAGTCTCAAAATGACAGTCTCAAAAGAACACATTCAAAATGAAAGTCTCAAAATGACAGTCTCAATATGAGAGTATCAAACTGATAGTATCAAAATGATTGTCTGAATATGATAGTCTCAAATGAAAATCTCAAAATGAGAGTCTCAAATTCACAGTCTAAAAATGACAGTCTAAACATGATAGTCTCTATATGACAATATCAAAATGAGAGTCTTAAAATGATGGACTCAAATAGATAGTCTTAAAATTACAGTCTCAAAATTATAGTCTCAAAATGACAATCTCAAAATGACAGTCTCAAAATGAGAGTCTCAAATAATAGTCTTAAATTAACAGTCTAAAAATGACACTCTCAAAACAACACAATGAAAATGATAGTCTCAAAATGATAGTCTCAAAATGAGAGTCTCAAATAATAGTCTTAAATTAACAGTCTAAAAATGACACTCTCAAAACAACACAATGAAAATGATAGTCTCAAAATGATAGTCTCAAAATGATAGTTTCAAAATGACAGTCTCAAAATGACAGTCTGAAAAGACTGTCTTAAAATGACAGTCTTAAAACGACAGTCCGAAAATGACAATATCAAAATGACAGTCTCAAAATGAAAATCTCAAATTGAAATTCTCCAACTGACAGTCTCAAAATGACAGTCTTAAAATAACAGTCTCAAAATGACAGTCTCAAAAGGGAAAGTCTCAAAATGATTGTCTCTAAATAATAGCCGCAAAATGAGAGTCTCAAAATTTTGGTCCCAAAATGATAGTCTCAAAATGACAGTCTCAAAATGACAGTCTCAAAATGATTGTCTCAAAATGACTGTCTTATAATCACTGTCTCAAAATGACAGTCTCAAAATGACGGTCTCAAAAAGACAGTCCCAAATTGAGAGTCTTAAAATAATAGTCTCAAATTGACCGTCTCAAAATGAAACTCTCAAAATGACTGTCTCAAAATGACAGTCTCAAAATGACAGTCTCAAAATGATAGTATCAAAATGACAGTATCAAAATAACAGTTTTACAAAGGCGGTTTTAAAATGAGAGTCTCATTTGACAGTATCAAAATGACTGTCTTAAAATGACAGGTTCAAAATGATAGTCTCAAAATGACAGTATCAAAATAACAGTTTTACAAAGGCGGTTTTAAAATGAGAGTCTCATTTGACAGTATCAAAATGACTGTCTTAAAATGACAGGTTCAAAATGATAGTCTCAAAATTACTGTCTTCAAATGACAGTCTCAAAATGACAGTCTCAAAATGACAGTCCCAAAATGATAGTCTCAAAATAACAGTCTTAAAATGGCAGTCTCAAAATGATAGTCTCAAAATGATAGTCTCAAAATGACAGTCTCAAAACGACGGTCTCAAAATCAGATTCTCAAAAACATAGTCTCAAGATGATAGTCTCAAAATGACAGCCTCAAGTTTTAGTCTCTAAATTACAGTTTCAAAAGGACAGTCTCAAATGACAGTCTTTGATTGATAGACTCAAAATGACAGTCTCAAAACGACAGTTCCAAAATGACGGTCCAAAATGACAGTTTGAAAAAGATAGGCTCAGAATGATAGTTTTACAATGATGGTCTTGAAATGAGTGTCTCAAAATAACAGTCTTAAAAGAACAGTCTCAAAATGACAGTCTCAAAATGAAAATCTCAAAATGAGAGTCTCAATATGACACTCTTCAGTATGAAAGTGTTTAACTGACAGTCTCAAAATGATGGTCTCAAAATGATAGTCGCAAAATGAGTCTTAAAATGATAGTCTTTACGTGACTGTCTCTCATTTGGCAGTCTCAAATCGACAGTCTCAAAGTGATAGTGTTAAAATGATTGTCTCAAAATAACAGTCCCAAAATGATAGTATCAAAATGATAGTCTCAAAATGACAGTCTCAATTGAAAGTCTCAAAATGACAGTCTCAAAATCATTGTCTGAAAATGACAGTCTCAAAATGACTGTCTTAAAATCACTGTCTCAAAGGACAGTCTCAAAATTACAGTCTCAAAAAGACACTCCCAACATGAGAGTCTCAAAATGATACTTTCAAATTGACAGTCTCAAAATGAAAGTCTCAAAATGACAGTCTTAAACTTTTAGTCTCAAAATGATAGTTTCAAAACGACAGTCTCAAAATGACAGTCTCAAAATGACAACCGAAAATGATAGTCTCAAAATTGTAGAATCAAAATGAGAGTCTCAAATGACTGTCTCAAAATGACAGTCTCAAAATGGTTGTCTTAAAATCACTCTCAAAATGACAGTCTCAAAATGACAGTCTCAAATTGACAATCTCAAAATGATAGTTTCAGAATGAGTGCCTCAAAAAGTCAGTATAGAAATGACAGTCTCAAAATAAAAATCTTAAAATGACAGTCTCAAAATGACAGTCTCAAATTGACAATCTCAAAATGATAGTTTCAGAATGAGTGCCTCAAAAAGTCAGTATAGAAATGACAGTCTCAAAATAAAAATCTTAAAATGACAGTCTCAATATGACAATCTCTCATTGGACAATCTCAAAATGTTAGTAAAAAATGACAGTCTCAAAATCACAGTCTTAAAATGACAGTTTCAAAATGACAGTCTCAAAATGACAGTCTAAAAATGAAACTCTCAAAGTGAAAGTCTCAAAATGATAGTCTCAAAATGACTGTCTCACAATGATAGTCTCAAAATGACAGTCTCAAAATGACAGTCTCAAAATGGTAGTCTCAAAATATCAATCTCAAAACGACACTCTCAAAGTGACAGTCTCAAAATGAGTCTCAAAATGATAGTTTCAAAATAACAGTCGTAAAATGATAGTCTCAAAATGACAGTCTCAAAATGGTAGTCTCAAAATATCAATCTCAAAACGACACTCTCAAAGTGACAGTCTCAAAATGAGTCTCAAAATGATAGTTTCAAAATAACAGTCGTAAAATGATAGTCTCAAAATGAGACTATCATAGAAGAGAGAAAACAACAGTCCAGTCTTTACATTTCAATCTCAAAATGAGTCTCTAAATGACGGTCTCAAAATGATAGTCTCGAAATAACAGTCTTTAAATGAAAGTCTGAAGATGATAGTCTCAAAATGATAGTCTCAAAATGAGAGTCTTAAAACAACAGTCTCAAAATGATAGTCTCAAAATGGCAGTCTCAAAACGGTAGTCTCAAAATGAGTCTCAATATGACAGTCTCTAAATGATAGTCTCAAAATGATAGTCTCAAAATGAGAGTCTTAAAACAACAGTCTCAAAATGATAGTCTCAAAATGGCAGTCTCAAAACGGTAGTCTCAAAATGAGTCTCAATATGACAGTCTCTAAATGATAGTCTCAAAATTACAGTCTTTAAATGATAGTCTCAAAATTACAATCTCAAAACGAGTCTTAATATGACACTCTTCAAGATGATAGTCCCAAAATGTCAGTCTTAAATCACAGTCTTAAAACAACAGTCTTCAAATGACCTTCTAAAGATGATTATCTCAAAATGAGAGTCTCAAAATGATAATCTCAAAATGACAGTATATAAATGACAGCCCAAAATTTCAGTCTGAAGTGACAGTCCCATAATGCGGATATTCAAATTTGATAGTTTTAACATGACAGTCTTAGAATGACAGTCTCCAAATGACAGGTCTCCAAATGACAACCTTAAAATGATAGTATCAAAATGACAATCTTATAACGATAGTCTCAAAATGATAGTATTAAAATGAAAGTCTCAAAAGTATAGTCTCAAAGTGACAGTCTCAAAATGAATGTCTCAAAATGACAGTCTCAATATGACAGTCTTAAATGACACTCTCAAAATGACAGTATCAAAATGACATTTTGAAAGTGACAGTCTCAATATGGCGCACTCAAAAAGATAGTCTCAAAGTGATAGTCTCAATATGCGAGCATCAAAATGATAGTCTCAAAATGTTTGTCTCAATATGATAGTTTCAAAATCACAATATTAAAATGAGAGTCTCAAAACTACGGTCTCAAACAGACAGTCTTAAAATTACAGTCTTAAGATAATGGTCTCAAAATGACAATCTCAAAATGACAGTCTCAAAATGATAGTCTCAAATGAAAAACTCAGAATGAAAGTCTCAAAATGATAGTCTCGAATGGCAGTTTCAAAATGAATGTCTCAAAATGACAGTCTGAAAATGAAAGTATCAAAATGATAATCGGAGAATGATTATCTCAAAATCACAGTCTCAAAACGAAAGTCTCAAAATGACAACCTCAAAATGACGGTCTCAAAGTGTGTCTCAAAATGACAGTCTCGAAATGATTGTCTCAATATGAAAATCTCAAAATCATTGTCTCAAAATGACAGTCTCAAAAAATCTGACTCAAAATCACTGTCTCAAAATGACAGTTTACAAATTACAGTCTCAAGTTGAGAGACTCAAATGACAGTCTCAAATTGAGTGTCTCAAAATGACAGTCTTAATTTGACAGTCTGCAAAAGAGTCTCAAAATGACCAACTCACAAAGTTTAAGAATGACAGTCTGAAAAAGAGAGTTTAAAAATGGCAGTCTCAAGTTGAGAGACTCAAATGACAGTCTTAAATTGTGTTTCTCAAAATGATAGTCTTAAAATGACAGTCTCAAAAAGAGTCTCAAAATGACCAACTCAAACAATCTCAAAAAGACAGTCTCAAAATGACAGTTTAAAATGGCAGTTTCTAAATGACAGTCTCAAAATGACACTCTCAACATGAGTGTCTTAACATGACAGTCTCAAAATAACAATCTCAAAGTGGTATTGAGGTTGTCATGTTCAAAATGACAATCTCAATTTCAAAATGACAGTCTCAACCTGATAGTCTCAATATGATAGTCTTCATATGGTAGCTTCAAAACAACAGTCTCAAATGATGGTCTGAAATTGACTGTCAAAAAGTGTTAGCCTTAAGATGACAGCCTAAAATGATAGTCTCAAAATGATAGTGTCAAAAGGATAGTATGAAAAGGAAATTCTCAATACGAAAATCTCAAAATGATAGTCTGAAAATGAGGTCTCAAAATGACAATCTTAGAAGGACAGTCTAAAATTGACAAGCTCAAAATGAAAGTCTCAAAATGGCTATCTCAAAATGATAGTCTCAAAATGATTGTCCCAAAATGATACCCTCAAAGGGACAAAATCGTAATAACAGACTAAAAAAGGTAGTCTTAAAATATGATTCTTAAAATAATAATCTCAAAAGGACAGTCTCAAAATGAAAGTCTCAATATTGATATACCCAAAACAAAAGTATCAAGTGATAATCTCAATATGATAGTGTAAAAAATGACAGTCCCAAAACATTAGTCACAAAATGATAGTCTGAGAATGACAGTCTCAAAATGACAAACATAATATGACAGTCTCAAAATCAAATTCTCAAAAAGAGAGTCTCCATCAGAAGGTTTAAATACGAGTCTTATTTTGACAGTCTGGAAATGAAAAGCGTAAAATGACTCTTCATATGTCAGTCTCAAAAGAGTAGTCTCTAAATAACAAACTCAAAATGACTGTCTAAAAAATGATAGTCTCATTATAATTGTTTCAAAATGACATTCTCAAAATGGAAGTGTCAAAATGACTATCTTAAAATGATAGTCTCAAGATGACAGTTTTAATATGACACTCTCAATATGACGATATAAAAATGATAGTCTACGCACAGAAGTCTTAAATGACAGTCTTGAATTAATTTTCTCAAAATAATAGTGCCATAATGATAGCCTCAAACGGACAGCCTCACAATGACAACCTCAAAATGTTGGTCTTAAAATGACGGTCTCAAAATGACAATCCTAAAATAACAGTCTCAACATGGGTGTTTCAATATGACAGTCTTAAAATGATAGTCTCTAAATACCAGTCTCAAAATGACAGCCTCAATAGGTCAGTCTTAAAATGGCAGTCTCAAAACAACAGCTTGAAAATGACAGTCTCGAAATGACATTCTCCAAATGATGATTTAAAAACACCAGTTTCAAAATAAGTCTCAAAAGGAAAGTTTGAAAATGACAATCTAAAACGGTTGTCTTTAACTGAAAGTCTAAAATGATAGTCCTAAAATATTTTTCTCAATTTGATAGTCTCAACGGAAAATCTCAATACGATAGTCTAAGAAAGACAATCTGAAATGACAATCTCAAAATGACAGTTTCAAGATGAGTATCTCAATATGACAGTTTAAAAAAGACAGTCTTAACATGGCAATCTCAATGTGACAATCTCAAAATGACAGTCTTACGAAGACACTCTCAAAATAACAAACTCAAATTGACAACCTAAAAATGATACCCTCAAAATGACAGTGTCAAAAGGACAGTCTAAAAAAACAAACTTCATATGACAATATTCAACAGAAAATTTCAAAGATAGTCTCAAAAGGGTCATCTCAACATGACACTTTCAAACTAAAAGTATCAAATTATAGTGTAAAAATGAGAGTCTTTAAATGAGAGTCTCAAAACGAGTGTTGAAATGATAGTTTTCAAATGACACTTTTAAAATGATAGTTTCTAAATGACAGTCTCAAAATGACAATCTCAAGATGACAGTCTAAAATTGAAAGTCTGGAAATTATAATATAAAGATGACACACTCAATATGTCAATCTCAAAGTGACAAACTCAAAATGACAGTCTCAACTTGATAGTCTCAAACTGACACTTTTAAAATGACAATTTGAATGTGAAAGCCTCAAAATGAAAATCTCAAGATGAAAGTCTCAAAATGACAATCTCAAAATGACAGTTTGAATACAATAGTCTCAAAATGGCACTCTCAAAATGACGATCTTAATATGACAGTCTGAATATGAATGTTTCAAAGGGATTGTCTTGAAATACAGTCAAAAAATGAAATTCTCATGCCGACAGCCTGAAATTGACTGTCTCAAAACGACAATCTCCAAATGACAGTCTCAAAATGAAAATATGAAAATAAAAGTATCAAAATGACAATCTCAAAATGACAATCTCAAAATGACAGGCTGGAAATGACAGTCTCAAAATGATGATCTCAAAATGACAGCCTTTGAATGTTAGTCTTAAAATGAATATCTCAAAATGGTAGTCTCAAAATGATGGTCTCAAAATGATACTCTTAATGTGCTAGTCTCAAAATGTCAGTCTTGAAGTGACATTCTTAAAATGACAATCTCAAATCGACAGTCTCAAAGTGACATTCTATAAATGCCAGTTTGAAAATGGCGGTCTTCGAATGATAGTCTGAAAACGACAATCTAAGAATGACAGTCTCAAAACGACAGCCTCAAGATGTTAGTCTCAACTTGAAAATCTTGTTTTGACAGTCTTGAGACTGTCAACATGAGATTTTCAAGTTTCAATATCACGGTTTCAAAATGGCAGTCTCAAAATGACAGTCTTAAAATAACAATCTCAAAACTGACAGTCTGAAGATGATAGTCTCCAAGTGAAAGTATCAAAATGATAGTCTTCAAATGATAGTCTTAAAATGATAGTCTAAAGTTGACAATGACAAGATGACAAGCTCAAAATGACTGTTTGAACATGACAGTCTTAAAACGATAGTCTCAAAATGACAAGCTCAAAATGACACTCTCAAAATGACAGTAGGAAAATTGAAGTGTCAAATTAACTATTTCAACATGATAGTCCCAAGAACAGATAGCCTTAAATGGGTTGTCTCACATTGACAGTTTGAAAATGGTAGTCTCAAATGACAGTCTAAAAAGGAGAGGCTCAAGATGAAAGTCTCAAAACGAAAGTCTCAATATGACAGTCTTAATATGGTAGTCTTAAAATGACAGTCTTAAAATGGTAGTCTCAAAATGACTGTCTTGAAATGACAGTCTCTAAATGATAGTCTCAAAATGACAGTCTCACAGCGAGTCTCAACATGATAGTGGTAAAATGACTATCTCAAAATGACAATCTCATAATGACAGTTTCAATTTAGCAATTTCAAAATAACAAGCTCAAATGGACAGTCTCAAATTGACAATCTCAAAATGACAGTCTCAAAAGGACAATCTCACAATGATAATTTCAAAATGACAGTATCAAGAAGACACTCTCAATACGACAGTGTCAAATGACAGTCTCCAAATGACAATCTCAAAATGATAGCTTCAAAATGACAGTTTTAGTATGATAGTCTCAATATGCTGGTCTCAAAATGACAGTCTGAAAATGACAGTATCAAAATGATAGTCTCAAGATGAGAGTCTCATAATATTGGTCTCAAAGGCACAGTCTTCAAATGAAAGTCTCAAAATGATAGTAATTGTCTCAAAATGACAGTCTCAAAATGAAGTCTCAAAATTACAATTTCAAAATGATAGTCTCAACATGACAAGCTCAAAATGAAATTCTCAAAATGATTTTCTAAAAATAGCACACTCAAAATGAATGTCTCATACAGATAGTTCCAAAATGACAGCCTCAAAGAGATAGAATCATAATAATATCCTAAAAAAGGTAGTCGCGAAATGTCAAAATGATACTCAATCTCAAAATGATAGTCTAAAAATGATAGTGTCAAAATAAGAATCTGAAAATTCAATGTTAAAAATGTTAGTCTCAAAAGAAAAGTTTCAAAGTGACAGTTCAATATGATAGTCTCTAAATGGCAGTCTCAAAATGATAGTCTCACAATGACAGTCTCAAAATGTCAATCTCAAAATGAGAGTCTCAAAATGACACTCTCAAAATGATAGTCTAAATAAAATAGTTGTAGAATCGTAGTAAAAAAACCATTATCTTAAAACAATAGTCTAAAAATGATAGCCCTAGAAGGACAGTCTCATAATGACACTCTCAAAAGGAGTGTCTCAAAATGACAATCTCAAAATGATAGTCTGAAAATGAATGTCTCAATATAATAGCCTCAAAACAAATGTCTCAAAGTGACAATCTCAAAATCTTTGTCTCCATTTGATGATATCGAAGTGAAAACTCAAAATGACAATCTCAAAATGACAGTATCAATATAACAATCTCAAAATGACACTCTCAAAATGACAGTCTCAAAATAATAGTCTCAATATGACTATCTCAAAATGACTATTCAAAATGATTGTCTCTATGTGTTAGTCTCAAAATGACAGTCCCACAATGAAAGTCTAAAAATGAGAGTCTCAAGGTGATAGCTTTAAGATGATAGTGCAAAATGACACCCTAAAAATGACAATGTCAAAGAACAATATTATAATGACAGTCTCAAAGTGACAATCTTAAAATTCTAATCTCAAATTGACATCTCAGAATGATATTCTCAATATGACAGTCTCAAAGTAACACTCTGAAAATGAATATATCAAATGATAGCCTCAAAATGAAAATCTCAAAACTACAATTCCAAGATGACAGTCTTAAAATAACAATATTCAAATGCCAATATCAAAATGACAGTATCTGAATAGTAGCCTCAAAAGAAAACTCTCAAAATGACAGTTTCAAAATACTAGTCTAAAATTGATAGTCTCAAAATGAAAGTTTTAAAATGACGGTCTCAAGATGACAAGCGCAAAACGATAGTATCAAAATGACAATCTCAAAGTGGAAGTGTCAGAATGACAGTCTTAAAATGATAGTCTAAAAAATGACAGCCTCAAAGGGACAGTCTTACAATGGCATTCTCAAAATGGTAGTCTTAAAATTCCAGTCTCAAAACAAATGTCTCAAACTGACTGTCTCAAGATGATAGTCTAAACATGACAGTCTCAAAATGACTCTCAAAATGACAATCTCAAAATGAAAGTATCAAAATGATAAACTCAAAAGGATCATCTAAGTATGACAATCTAAAAATGGTAGTCTCAAAAGGACAATTTCAAAATGAAAATTTAAAAACGATAGTTTTAGAATGATAGTCTCAAAATGACAGTATCAAAATTACTGTCTCAAAATGACGGTCTAAAAATGATAGTGTGAAAACGACTCTCTCAAAATCACAATCTCGAAGTGATAGCTTCAAATAATAATTTCTAAATGATAGTCTCAAAATGCCTGTCTCAAATGATGGTATCAAAGATGACATCCTTAAATGATAGTGTTAAAATGACAATTACAACATGACAATTTCAAAGTGATAGTGTTCAATTAACTGTATCAAAATGAAAATTTCATTATGGCAGTCTCCACAAGACAATCTCTAAATGATCATCTGTAAATGATAGTCTTACAATGACAGTGTCAATACGACATCCTCAAAATTTCAGTCTCAAAATGACACTCTCAAAATGACAATCAAAGTGAGAGTCCCAACATTTCAGGAATAATATGAGAGTCTCACTTTGACAGTCTAAAACGATCAAATGGACAGTCCCAAAATGACAGCCCAAAACGACAGTTTCAACATGAGAGTATCAATATGAATGTCTAAAGTAATAGTTTAAAAATGATAGTTTCTTTACGTCAGTCTCTAAACGATGGTCTTGAAAAGAAAGTCTCTTTATGACGGTACATGGATAATGGTCTCTAATGAAGATCTCTAAATGATGGTCTCAAAATGATGGTCTCAAAAATGATGGTCTCCATCGACGGTGTCAAAACAACAGTCTCAAAATGACGGTCTCAGAATGACACTCTCAAAATGATAGTCTCAAAACGATAGTCTCAAAATGACTATAATAAAATGACAGCCTTAAAATTACATTCTCGAAATGGCAGTCTCAAAATGAGTATCCCAAATCGACAACCTCAAATGACGGTCTCAAAGTAACGGTATCAAAATGACGGTCTCAAAATTACGATCTCCAATTGGCAGTCTCAAAGTGAGTCTCAAATGATAGTCTCAAAATTGTTTGTAGTTGTGCCATCCGGCTCAATTCCAGGTCCAGTGAGCAAGTTCCAAGAAACTACAACATGCTTGCTCCGAGATTCATTAAAATCTGATTCAGAGATGTGATTTTTCAAAGTTTTCGGGGTCATCAACCACCAGTGTCAGGATGACCATGGGCGACGGCTGAAAGCCTTGGCCTGAGAAAAGAAAATAGCAAAACCAGGGTCAATACCGGATGGGAGAAATATTCAAAAATATCTTATGATTGCATTGTCAGAGTGTGCTGACTAGGAAAAATATACCTCTCCTTGTTTTCAGGTGAGGTGAGATCCTCCTCTGTTGCTCGTGTGATAGCCATAGACACATGGCGATTTCCCATGGGATTTTAGGTGATGTGACTAGGAGTGTGCCATGAGAGTATTCTCTCGCTTTCTAGGTTGTATGTGATTGGTGAGCCTGATTTATAGGCTGATTTCATCCCTTGTGTGAGATTGTGGACACTAGTGAGTGAGCCTTGGCCTTCTTTGGCTAAGTGATGTGGGTTGACTTGCCCAAGCTCTAGCTATTTATGTAGTCTATCATTTTGAGTGAGTTAACCACCATTATGAAGCTCAGCTGCCCTTCTAGTCCCACATGCTCACTGCTGAAAGGCTCCTCCTTCGTTCAAGTTTGAATACTTGGTATTACAGCCAAGTTCTATGAGTTTTAGCTAGCACAGGCCGTCACTTTAACAATGTCAAGTTGGGGTCAAATCTTTACCAAATTTGACAATCAACCATTGGACATCCAAGTTCACAAGACAAGATTTCTACCGACTCCAAGATTGCAAAAATCCAACGATCAGATTGAGAGTTACGCTCAAAACGGGGTCAGCTAGGGGTACACTTTCCTCTTTGAGTAAGACTCTTGCCTTGTAATGACCATAACTCTCCCGTTTCTTGCTTGTTTGAAAAAGCGTAGCAGATACAAATTGTCGTACGTTTCCTAAGCAATCCATTGGCGCAAAAATAATTGCAGTCCATCAGTAAGTAAGGGAGAAACTCTGTTTATAAATTGGCTCGTCTAAGCTAGAGTACGGGCAACAGCGTACCCTGTTTTGAAGAGGGCATATCTTTAAAATCCCCAGTTGATGACCTTGTTTTAAGGGGTCAATCTGAAATGTTTTGAGCAGTAGTTCTTAGTGGTGAGCTTCGAATTTGCTAGCAGAAGTACTAAGAGAAGCAGGGATACCGCCACCATCTAAGGGTAACACTAAGCATCACCAAGGCTAATGGCAACAGCAGGCATCATAACAAAAGTCTAGCCTTTGGAGAGGTTTGAGGGACACGCCAACTTCATGTTTAGGAAGATCTGTACCCGTCCCCTTTTGGAGGAGAGGGACTTGTGCGAGGTGGTGAGGGACAACAAGCCGGCTCTAGTTCCACAGGCAACAGGCATCACCACAACAGAGGTGATGGCAAGAAAGATGCCCCTACATGGTGTAGGTGATACAAGTTCTTCTGTAACTATACCAGCCACGGATGAAGAATGGAAGAAGAAGGACATGCAGGCTTACTGACTACTTGTTAATGCCATCTCCAATCTGCATGTTCACTACATGAGTAACGAGCTACTGTAAAGGAGGGGTGGCAGACGTTGTGCAATAGATATGAGAGCAAGGACACTGTATTTCTCATGCTTTTGGAAGAGATGATGATGGCTTCAAAAATGCAGAGTGGTGAAGGGATGGAGGCATACATGGACACGACAAAATATCGAGCAAAGCAGCTGAAAACTGGTCGAGAACCCTATGGAAGAGACGTGCTTGATTCTCCTCTTGCCGAGGGGACTCCAAACGAGCTGCAACAAGGTACAAGAGACACTGGAATGCCATTCAACTCTTCACCACGACTTCATTTGCACACACTTTGTGCAGGAAGAACTATGCCGCAATGTAGCAAAGCGCAATGGCGGCAACAATAGTGAAGAACACTTTCTGGCCATGGATTCACGCAACCTGTAGCAGCCATAGTGTGGGTAGCAAAGAGGCAACAAGAAAGGCAAGTGCCACTATTGCTAGAAGAAGGGGCATTACAGTAGTGCTTCAAGTTCAAGAGGGACCACAAGGAACACCAACGGTAGTCATCGCAACAGTAGCAGTAGAACGTCAAACTCCATAGCAAGAACAGCAATAGGGGAAGTCACAATAGTATCAGCAACAACAGCAACAAAACCAGGCAGGTGTTTGTGTCACTTTGGTGATTTGAACGTGGCAAAGGAGGTTTGCGACCTTCTCTTCATGGCAAAATATGACATGTCAAAAGTGGAGAAGGTTGACCTTGCATGGTACAAGGACTCGGCCTGCACCAAGAGTTTGACCCACCACAAGGAATGGTTCACGCAGCTGCTGCCCATCTCTCCTTGACCTGTTTTTCTGGGTGATGATCTTGTGTATGCTGAAGGGGATTGGGATTGTGGAGTTGTGGAGATGTGGTTGGAGACTCTGCGTGACATTAAAGTGGGGGTGTTTTATTGTGTAGTGTATGTACCTCATGTTGCATTCAACCTTCCCTTAGTCTCCTCTCCTCTCTCACAACACAGGACTGTGTGTCATCCTTGACGATGACTACGGCTATATTGTCAACAAGGATACTAGAAAGGAATTGGCAGGTCGATGAAGGAGGGTGCCATGTATCGCCTATTGGGAGTGATGAAGAGCCTGCATGAGCAGAGTCTTAGAGCTATGGTACATGCAACAAATGGGGGGATCTTGCACGTGCGCTATGGCCACACCGGCATGCGCGTCTTGTAGTAGCTCAAAGCAAAGACGATGGTATGCAACTTGCCTGCCATCTCCAATATTGAACAACGGTTGTCCATTGGCTCTTTGGAGGGGATGCAGCACCGCAAGGAATTCTCCGGAGCATGGGAGTTGGCAAAGGAGGTGCTAGTGGTAGTCCACACGGATTGGTGTGGTTTGATGCAGACCCAGGGCTTTGGAGGCTTTAGGTACTTCCTTACCTTCATTGATCATTTGTGCTGGTACACTATTGTGTACTTTATTACTTCCAAGGGTAAGTGCTTTGACAGGTTCAAGGAGTTCAAGGCCATGGTGGAGAACCAGGCGGGCAAGACAATCAAGGTGCTACACAACGACCATAGAGGAAAGAACTTGAGTAATGACTTCTAGGACAACCTCACAGCACCGAGCTATAACCACCGTAGCAGGACAACGTAGCTGAATGCGCCAACCATAGAATCATTAAGTCAGTACGCTCCATGCTTCATGCGACTCGGCTCGCCTACAATGTTTGGGCCAAAGCTGTGAGCACTACGGTCTACGTCAACTATTGCCATACAACCAAGGCACAAGAGCAGTGTCAGAAGACTGAAAGGAACAAAGAAGACTTTTGCTGAAACAGGGGGAAGTATTAGGAGCTTGCGCAAGCACGAGTTGATGATTTAAGCAGAGAGCGGTGGAGAAATGTAGGAGTTAGTCAGAAAACCGAGGATAAGAACGTCAGGGGACCAAAAACAGAGTGTTGTGAGAGGCAGGGGACCAGCGAGAGAATGCCAGAAGTACGATATAGAGTTGATGTATGCGAAAAAATGAGTAAAGGAGCGAGAGCAATTGCGCAAAGACTCGGATTGGATGGGGACAAAAGAGTGAACGATAAGTGAGCAAAGTGGCGACACAACAGCAAAGTTGCGGAACGAAAGGTAAACAAAATGAGAATGACTGTTTTGGGTTAAACTAGTAGGGAATGAACATCCTCCTTATACCAAGAGTACAACAAGACAAAGATAGGCAACAACTTCTTGTACACTAGCCGGACGTGCTTGCGGTGGGATCACATATTAGGGGATCACTCGGTAAGGTGTCCGTTGGTCGGTTGATGACCAACAACGGTTCATGTCACGAGTGACCGAGGTGGTTCATGCCGGATATGAGCCCTTATTGAGAGTGCTCGGAACATCTCAGAGGAGGTGTAATTCATCTTGGAGGTGAACTTTATTAAGTGAGGGCAATAATGTTCCTTGCAGGAAACCCAGCTGGTCTAGGGAAAGAGGCGAGCCCGGTAGTTATTTTGCCTTGAAAAAGGCACTATTGTGACAACCCTTGTGAATATATTAAGGCAGTGGATCCACGTTGATTGCTGGCTGCATTCTAGCCGAGAAAGTATCCCACATTCTTGGTGTGGATTTTGATGATGGACAATTGACTGATCCTCCACAATGTTAAAGGCGTTTCCTCCACATGCCTGATATGTTCCCCGAGTGTTGAGTCAGCAACACGTGAAGACTGGGATGAACCAGAGTGTGAAGCCCGTGCCTTAGTTCAACGTCAAAGCGGTTCAGCTATGATGAGAAGTCTTATTTGGAGCAGCGTTCTCCAAATTA
The DNA here is from genome assembly GCA_023375785.1 of Penium margaritaceum. Taxonomy (NCBI): domain Eukaryota; kingdom Viridiplantae; phylum Streptophyta; class Zygnematophyceae; order Desmidiales; family Peniaceae; genus Penium; species Penium margaritaceum. The sequence goes on from SZWC01001332.1 coordinate 211,176, forward strand.
ATAACACCTGCGGATCAGAGAGCCCACGATGGAGGATCCAAGGAGGAGATAGGGTTGAAGAAGGATTGCTTCCATTCTTCCACATTAGTAAGGTGAGGCCCTGTTGCTTCGTCCTTTAGGGTACAAACCAGCCGTGGAATGCCCAGATCAGTGGGGCATGTGGAGTTGTGGAAGGTATGGAGAAAGGACTGTCTTGGCGAACGCTAATGTTGGAGATAGTCGAGGGACTTGACCGCTGCTATGACTACAGGGTCGTCAAGGGAGTGATAGGCAAGGGCAAGGCGACGTTTTAGTTGCACCCATACTTTGTACAGCATGCTGGTGTAGTTTCTTGGGCACCTAAGTGAGGTATGACAAGGGTCATAATTTCCACAAAGGAAATCAGCCACATTGTTTTCATTGATATAGATATCACATGCATTATCAATGACGATGTCTGTCAGCTAATGAAGTTGTGAGAGTTAGTTGTAAGAGTAGTACAGGATTCCCAGGCGGAGGAAAGTGATGCCATGTGTGCTACAAGACTAAGGAGGACCTCTGGACACACGGGCGAACCTCGTGCATTGCAGAAGGAATCAACGTGAACACAGGTCGCCGCAAGAGTGGCGGTTCAACCAGGTGAGTCTATTTGCCGAGGAGATGATAAAGATGATGGTGGGAGGCTGCAGAAGTGACTAATTTGACCATTGGGTGCAAGGGGGAACCACGTGCACTACAACATGTAGAGGGATAGAGATGAGGCAAGTGAAAGGCAAAGGCAAACATGTCGCGAGAAATCTAATGCTGGTGTGGGTATAGGTCGCTTCGAGATTGGCAGCAGGCATGTGCAGATCCTTGTGCTGGCCACAAATGCTGATAATTGTTGATGATGAGGGAGAGGATCATGGCTGACGATGAGAACTGGGCTTAGGGGCAAGCCTCGTGCACTGCGAGGAAGAATCGGCGTGGGTGTAGGTTGTTGTGAGATTGGCCGTTCAACCAGGCAGGTCCTTGTACTGAGCGTAGGCCGATGAAAGCTGATGAAAGCAGGCGATGGATTGACAAGGAACTGGGCACAAGTGCGGAACCACGTGCACTGTGGATGATGATTTAATAATGAAGAAGGTAATACTGGAGTTCATGAGGAAGTTGAGAAAGGCAATGATGAAGTAGATAAGGCTGGTGAGGGCGGAGAGAAAAATCTGCTGAGCAGGAGTAGTTGCTACAGAGCAAGACAGGTGGAGGAGATTTGAGGGAAGAGAAAAATAGTACAGATGTTCATGAAGTTGTGAGTTGCTTTGAGTTCAAGAGAGTGACGGCTTCTATCCCCAGTTCGCTTGAGTCCAACGAGCAAGAAGACTGGTGATGTCTGATATCCTAACCTGGACAGGAGGTGTACGACAGCGAGGGAGGTTCAATAGAAGCAGAAACATCCGCTGAGGTCAAGAGAGTGATGGCTTGTTCCCGAGCTGGCTCGAGACCGATGAGTAGGAAGACTTGTGGTGTCTAATGTCCTGACGGTGAACGGAGCTCTGCGCCTGTTTGGGGATTAGAAGAGGTGGTGCAAGAGGGTGGCTTGAGACGATGATGCGGGATAAAGGAAATGATGATGGCAGAAGGTGATGATGATGTTGATGAGGCTGGTGGAGTAGACTAGAGTGGATGCAAAGGTTGAAGAAGGATAGGATCAAGAAGGCACTACAGGAGGCTAAAGCGGCAACGAGGAGGTGACCGTGCCATGTGGTCACTGAAGTCGTGAGGAGTAGTGATGAGAGGAATAGATAGGCGGAGCCTAGAGAGAGCGCGGTTTTAGTGAAGACCAATGGAGACAAATAGAGAAGGCAAAGTGGCAGGAAGCTTCGACAAATAGGCGACAGAAGGTGGCTCGAGCACTGTATTTAACTCTCGCCAACAGAGAGGCACTTGAATTCTGTGCGGGTGTGACCTTGGACGCACGGTTCTGTCTCAGTCCAAGGAGCCACCAAAGTTCTGAGGACCGGCAAGATGATGCTACTCACGTCAGCACCAAAGGTGGTAGAGGAGATGCGGACGAGACGAGACCTGAGCACATGATCCACCATGTGCAAATGAATGGGTACATGGAGGATCAGGTGTTTGGTTGACATTACAACTGCAGTGGCGGGAAGGCAGGGTAGGGTCATGGAGATGGAGGAAGTGGCTGCACACACTGGTAGAGGAAGGGCTGATAATGGAGGTGCAGATGATGGTAGAGAAGCATCGAATTGGTCACTGGTCACCAGGTGATGTTGCCTGCTGGTCTGATACCATGTCACAAGAATGAAAGAAGCAAGACAGATGCTTGCTGGACCAAGGGGAGGTACCAGGAGCTTCCTTAAGCACAAGTTGATGACAGAAGTGAAAAGCGGTGGAGCAATGTAGGAGTTAGTCAGAAAACCAAGGATAAGAGGTTAGGAGATCTGAGACAGAGTGATGTGAGAGGGTGGAGACCAGTGAGAGAATGCCGGAAGCATAACGTAGGGTTGATGGATGCAACGAGATGAGCGGAGGAGTGGGAGCGATGGAACAAAGAATAAGATTGGATGGAAACAAAAGAGGGAATGATAAGCAATGCAAAGCGGAGACACGGAGGCAAAGTCGAAAAACCAAAGGCAAACAGAATGAGAAGACTGTTTCAGGTCAAACTAGGTGGGAATGAATATCCTCCTTTCATCAAAAGCACAACAAGACAAAAACAAGCAACAGCTTCTTGTGCACTAGCGGGGCGTGCTAACGATGCAACCTCTTATTAGGGGATCACTCGGTAAGGTATCCGTTAGTCAGTTGATGACCGACAACAATTCATGTCATATTTGACCGAGGCGGATCATGGCGGAGATGAATCCTTATTGAGAGTGCTTGACATTTCCAAGATGAGGTGTGGTTTGCCTAGGAGGTGAATTGTATCAAATAAGGACGACAATGTACCTTGCAGTGAACCTAGCTGGTTTGGGGAAAGAGGCAGGCCTAGTAGTTGTTCTGCCTTGTTAGAGGTAATATTTTGACAAGCAGATGATGCCGTACGAAGGGTGGTTCGGCAAGAAGCCAGGTGTGGGTCATCTCTGTGCGTTTGGTAACTTGGCACACATTTACATGCCCAAATAGAAGCTCACTGCAACAGCCTTGGTAAGAAGCAGTACAAGAAGCAGCTCAAGATGCCACAAGAGGCTAGGTCAAGGAAGAAGCCAGATGCTTCACACATGAGGGTCTTTGGTTACACTACATGGGCAAAGGTCGAAGCAGAAGAAGGAAGTGATAAGTAGGATGCATGTGCTTGGAAGTGTGTGATGGTTGGCAACAACACTGCCCACAAGACACACAGACTGTGGGACCAAGCTGCTAGGAAGCTCACCAGGAGCCGAGATGTCAAGTTTGGTTAGAGGACACGCAGTATGGGAGAGCTGCTAGACTCTATCCACGCTCCTAAATCAGGAGAGTGGGTTGTGCTGCTTGAATCAGGTGATGAGGCACCTGAGAACTTTGTAGAATGTGCTTGTGAAATAGGGTGATGGTGCTATCGGAGAGTGGCTGTTAAGGCTGCTGTAGCGGCGGACTCTGACACTGAGTCTGAGTCGTCTTAGGCCTATGAGTCTAACTCTAAAGCTAGTGGTTCTTTCTCAACCAAGAAATGGTCAGTACAACATGCATCACCTAAACAAGAGAAATAGCAACAAGTACTTATTGAGGAACCACCAACTGCACTCTGGTATTGCACGCTCCAGGACAAAGCTCTGCCTAAGTACAATCTCGAGAGTGCCAAATAGAGTGGCCTCAACTTGTCATGCTTGGCTCATGAACTTGTGACTGTTGCACATGCAATGGACTTTCCAGACACAACCAAGTGGAAGGAGGCACCAGAGAGCTAATGCGCGTCCATGGAGAGAATAGAACATTGGTTCTGGTATACAGGCCCCAGAACACCCATGTGGTGGGGTCAAAGTGGGTATCTCGAAAGGCGTTCAAGTAGTATGGTAGTAATGAGAAGTGCAAGACGTGGGTTGTGGCCAATAGATCTTCCCAGTATGCAGGCTGAAAGTACAAGGAAATCTTTGCGCCTGTCATCACCTTTGCCTCCATCGAATCCATACTGGGCATCGCTGTTGCTAAATACTTGGAGATCCACTACATGGATGTCAAGATAATTTTTTTTGGAAATCTAGACAAAGAGGTAGTGATGGAAGTGCCTCAGGGAGTCAATGCTCCAGAGGGCAAGGTATGCAAACCCGTGAAAGTTTTGTACAGGCTAAAAAGGGCCCATGGATGTGGTACAAGAAGATGGACGGCTTCATGGCTGGGCTCTCTTTCACATACTGTTAAAATTCTCCTAGTGTCTATGTGCAAGAGGATGAGCTAGGCTTGATGCTGGTCGCACTGTATGTAGAGGACCTGATCATCAGCCCGTCTTCTCTCGAGTTGTTGAACAAGCTGAAGTTAGATCTTAGTAGCAATTTCAAGATGAACGACATGGGTCTACTCGAGTTCTACCTCGGGATAGGAGTCCACTACAACCTAGCAGCACGTAACATTGAGTTGAACCAGATCAAGTACATCATGGAGATTCTGAAGCACTACAACATAGATGACTACAAGCCCATCTGATCCATTGAGCCTTGTGTGCTAACGCTGAATGGAGAAGAAGAATCATGACAGACAGTTCACCTTGGGCTTTGTGTGCATCATGAACGGTGGTGCATTCGCTTGGGCAAGCAGTTAGCAGGAGTGTGTCTCTCTCTTCATTGCTTAGGTAGAGTACACCGCTGTGTCAGAAGCATGCACGGAAACACAGTGGCTGTACAGTTTCCTTTCGTAAATAAAAACACCGTAGACAGAAGCAACGATGGTCCACATTGACAACTAGAGTGCTATATCAATGGCAGAGGATGATGTCATCTCTCGGTGTACCAAGCACATCGACATCAGGTACCACTACTCACGTGATTTTATTGCAAAGGAGATTATGGACCTCAAATACATGGAGACCAAGAAGATGCTTGTAAATTGCATGACCACAGCGCTTGACATCGACTTACGTTCTATAGAAACCCAAGTGACTGGTATGGTCAACACATTGGACGAAGACTATAGGCCAAGACAACTCGTTAGACGACATCTCATAACAAAAGGATAGAGGTGCAAGGGAGAGTTTGTTCATCTGTTATGCCCCTTGTCCATTGCTCGAGTTTGGAAAGGCATAGGCCAGCCCGGGCATGTAGTGCTCCCCTAGAGATAAGTCCCCTAAGTCGGATCCAGATAGACAAGGCATGCACTACTTCTTTGGAGCAAGTGCCCCTAGTCTAAACTAGATAGTATATCCAACAAACACTTCCTAGGACAACTCCTAGTGGTGTAGAAGTTCGAGAGTCATTCTCTAAAGCAATAGTTCACACGGTCAAACCCTACAGTGGCAAATTTTCATTGTGACCAAAAGCATAAAAGCGTCTGAGAGACATCTCGGGATTTTCCAAGGCCCTTCCTTTTGGATGATGCCGCTTGGCTATCACACGGCACGTCATGTAGGCGGGGGGATGATGTAACCCAGATTTCCGCCAGATTGGCTTCTCTACGGAGCCACTGCAAGCGTAGGCTAGAGGTTGGTTGTAGAATTATATTTGTTTCCACTCAACTAGGGTAGTAAATCACTTACCTCTTGTTCATTACAGTTCTTACCTTTGAGACTCCTCACAAAGTTGTCCACCAGAGGCAGACAATGAAAAGTCATTGGTTGGTCTAAGCCCAAGGAGTTTGCTCCTCACACAAAGGTGACCAGGTGTCAAGTACACAGTTGGAAGGAAGCGTTTTGTATCAACCGTTCAGTGTGGTAATGTGATCCTGAGGGTGATACATCCTCCAAGTTGAAGTACTAGGAGTGCACGGCAAGTGCTATTGTACTGGCCTTGTTCTCTAGTCCTTTACCTCAGGCCAATTAACAGGGTCTGGGTCAGAACCCCAAATATGGGATAGGGCGAACCGTGATCATCACCCCTGGTCCCACCCTCCCTCATTGGTACATCCCTTATTTCCTTCACTCTGACCTACATTGTCGTGTCCATCATCGAGGGTAATGCTTATGTCAAATTTTCCTCCATTACCCCCTCCTTGTCCATTCCAATCCCCGAGTCCCCCCCACTATTGTTGTCCCTGTGATTGGCTTTGTCCCAGCTGCTACATGCAGCGTTGTAGCTTGCGTGATTGCTTCTTGTGTTGCTGTCTCTCATGGTGCTAAGGCACTGGTCGGAGTTGGTATTGGGTTTGCTACTGTGGTTATTCTAGTAGCCGATCCCCATTGGCCCCCCATCTCCTGGTCCTCCATTCCTGCTCCCTCCACAACCATCACTCCCTGCGAAGGGAGCATGGCTCTTCACCGAAGGCTGATTCCAGTGGTCGTCCATGGGGATTGCAATGGTGGAGGTGTTGGCTGCATGTAAACCTTCCTTCCCTCACTAAGCTGCTTGTGCTGGGGCCACATGCTTGTCGTGGTTTGTGTCCTCCTTGCTTTTGTCCATGCTAGCACCCTCCAGGTGTAACACAGCATGTGCCCTTGGTAACCTTGGTTTTCTGTCGCTGTGAACATCCAAGGACACCGTCAATATACTTGGGCCTCTCGCGTTGCTATCGACAAACCATTTGCCATTTCTCTGTGTTTTAGTAGATTATTATCCGGCCCGTGACATGTAGCCGGGCACGTTTAGCCTCCTCTCGGACTGTGTGGTACATGGAGGACCCCCCTTGGTCCCTATCCGCCTCCTCATTATGAGGTTCCTGTTGGTTTATTGCCATGTCGTCTTTTTTGCTCAAAACACTATGAAAAGGACATGTGGGCATGAGGTCGTCGGTCTCTCTCGTCTGAATCCAACCACCCTCGAGTCTAGGCACCCGCAGCATTTTCTTTGGCCCATCGTCACCGTTAAACCACCCACCATCCCCTATCTCGATCAGCGACTGGCCTCCACGTGGGTCTTTTTCCCATTGGCCATCTGTTTTGAGCCACCAGCCCCCTTGATGATAAGTCGTCTGCGCACTCTCCAGGCTTGGGATGTCAGCGCCTTTTCCGGTAACCTACTCCACCCGTACCGGTGGCAGGCAGGTTTGCCATCATCATTTGGCCACTTCCGGCCACCGGCTGCTCGCCTCTCGATGACAACCTATCTAGACCCGCTATGTGTGGGCCGTCCCAGCTGCCTGGACGAATATTTGACACGCATAAAATACCACCCTCTCTCTCCCCTGACCGCCTATGACGTGGGTACAACCATTGCGTTCGTCTTGTTGAGCCCTCCTCAATGATGGGAGAATGGATTGTTTGAAGAAGAAATTGGGATGGAATACCCCGTGTTGCAATCAGTCGCCATGGAAGCCTTGCCACGTTGCATCTGCACGTGGAAGCACCATTTGAGGTGCTTTATATTTTCACATACTTGCCTTGGTGTTGCCTATCCAGTGTTT
>SZWC01001333.1:1681-45753 GCA_023375785.1 Penium margaritaceum
ACGACCCAAGGACTTCGAGACTTCCCCGCCTCGCTACGACAGCAAGGCGGGGTTTGACTGTTGGGAGGTGCTATTTCAGGTATGGGCAGACTCAGAGGGAGTCTGGCCCTACTACCACAGCCAGTACCAGACGGCTGATCCGCTCCAGTCCCAGACGGCAGCGCGTGCCATGCGTGGAATGTTGTACGCAGTTCCACAGGAGACAGTGGTAGACTTCCGCCCCTTCCTGGGCGCGCCTGGGACAGGAGTAGGCGCAGACCCGCGCCGCGGCTGGGAGCTGGCGCTGACCCTTTTTGCAGCACAGACTCACGCGACCCGGTCAGCGCGCCTTCGCGAGTTCCACTCCCTTCATCAGGGATCCTCGGAGTCAGCAGCTGATTACTGGCGTCGGGCCATGCGCCTGTACACTCGTCTGGGCACCGGAGGCGGCTCTCAGCTCTGGGCGCTGGACACCATCATGCTGGGAGTGCGCCCCGAGCTCACTGACACCTTCTCCCGCCTCGACCAGGACGTCCTCGCGTCCATGTCCGACACCCTGCAGCTGTTGCCCGGGGCGCAGCGGTACTTCATCCAGGTCGCGACAGCTGACGAGGCAGCCCGTGCGCATCGGCAGGGCGCCATGGCCGCAGCAGCAGTGGGAGCGACGTCCTCTACGCATTCCACACTGTCGTCCACCTTCACCCCCACCAGCTCCACCTCTGCCTCTCTCGCTTCCTCCCCTGCTACTCCGATAGCCACTGCAGCAGCCGTGAAGGGGAAGAAGGGGAAGAATAAGAGAGGACCGCAGCAGCCTTCCGGTGGCACCGGACGGGCGGTCCGCTGCCACAACTACAGTGGACCTCATCGCTACACTGAGTGTCAGCAGGAGCTGGACTGGGCGAGGATCACCCGCGGTCTTCAGGCAGCCCACGAGGAGCGGATCCGCACTGGAGCAGCAGCCCGTGCCGTAGCGACCTCGGGGGCAGCACCGGCGGCAGATCCTCCGCCATCCGNCGCTCCTAGCACCACCAGAGGTCCAGCTCCCCACGGAGCAACGACCCAAGGACTTCGAGACTTCCCCGCCTCGCTACGACAGCAAGGCGGGGTTTGACTGTTGGGAGGTGCTATTTCAGGTATGGGCAGACTCAGAGGGAGTCTGGCCCTACTACCACAGCCAGTACCAGACGGCTGATCCGCTCCAGTCCCAGACGGCAGCGCGTGCCATGCGTGGACTGTTGTATGCAGTTCCACAGGAGCCAGTGGTAGACTTCCGCCCCTTCCTGGGCGCGCCTGGGACAGGAGCAGGCGCAGACCCGCGCCGCGGCTGGGAGCTGGCGCTGACCCTTTTTGCAGCACAGACTCACGCGACCCGGTCAGCGCGCCTTCGCGAGTTCCACTCCCTTCATCAGGGATCATCGGAGTCAGCAGCTGATTACTGGCGTCGGGCCATGCGCCTGTACACTCGTCTGGCCACCGGAGGCGGCTCTCAGCTCTGGGCGCTGGACACCATCATGTTGGGAGTGCGCCCCGAGCTCACTGACACCTTCTCCCGCCTCGACCAGGACGTCCTCGCATCCATGTCCGACACACTGCAGCTGTTGCCCGGGGCGCAGCGGTACTTCATCCAGGTCGCGACAGCTGACGAGGCAGCCCGTGCGCATCGGCAGGGCGCCATGGCCGCAACAGCAGTGGGAGCGACGTCCTCTACGCCTTCCACACTGTCGTCCACCTTCACCCCCACCAGCTCCACCTCTGCCTCTCTCGCTTCCTCCCCTGCTACTCCGATAGCCACTGCAGCAGCCGTGAAGGGGAAGAAGGGGAAGAATAAGAGAGGACCGCAGCAGCCTTCCGGTGGCACCGGACGGGCGGTCCGCTGCCACAACTGCAGTGGACCTCATCGCTACACTGAGTGTCAGCAGGAGCTGGACTGGGCAAGGATCACCCGCGGTCTTCAGGCAGCCCACGAGGAGCGGATCCGCACTGGAGCAGCAGCCCGTGCCGTAGCGACCTCGGGGGCAGCACCGGCGGCAGATCCTCCGCCATCCGGGGGGAGTACCACGCCGGACCCGAGAGACCAGACCATCGCGGAGCTACGTCGACTGCTGGCACTTCGCTCACAGGGAGGTGCGAGTGTGCTGTCACAGCTGAGTGGTCCACAGACTGACTGTCCATCTGTGTTTGTGGCACGTGGTTGTACTTGTGGGGGGGCTACGTCGCCTGGTGAGGATGAGTCTGACAGCACAGAATGGTTGGATGAGTCGCATCGTCGTGCATTGTCCCGCTGTCCTACCACACCTGTTGAGCGTCTAGCAGAGGCAGCGTGCTCCGTTGCTCATTGTACCGTGACCACCACAAGTCGTGAGGCGAGTGGCCACTAGATCATTGACTCAGGGGCCACTCACCACATGACCTGCGACCTTACCGCCTTTGTCGTGCTTGGTCCTGTTTGGTCTGTTCGGTCCGTGCGGACAGGTTCTGGGCAGTCACTTCCTGTTCAGGGGACAGGGGTTGTACGGTTCGATGGTCCGTCTGGTCCCGTGTATCTTTCTGACGTGCTTTTCATGCCTGATCTCGAGCTCAGCCTACTCTCTGTCCGTGCCTGCACGAGGATGGGTCTCTCTGTTCACCACTCCATTGATGATGCCACGATCACTGCACTTGACACTTCCACGGTTGTGTTGCGTGCCTCTGTTGTGGACGACCTGTATCGCATCGTGCGCTGCTCTGCTCCTGACTCTTCCCCTTGCTCATCTGCCCGCGTCTTTGTCACGGGGGTGTTGTCTCNCCCGCTCTCGGTCTTGACGCGGCTTCCTTCGAGAAGCCGCCCAAGACCGACTGTCTGTTCTGCGCTCAGGACAAGATGCATCGATGCACCTACCCTGCCTCCGTCACTCGCGCGCAGCGTCCCCGAGTGGAGCTTGTCCACTCGGACCTCCTTGGACCTCTCCCTGTCGAGTCTGTCGCTGACCGTGGTCCGTATGTTCGTACCCTCACGGACGACTTCACCCGCATGCGGTGGGTCTACTGCCTCTGCCACGAGAGTGATGCCGCTCTAGCCGTGCGCGTGTGGCTCGTGATGGCCGAGCGTCAGTCTCGTCACTCCCTCCACACCTTCTGCTCTGACCGCGGCGGTGTGTATCTCGGTGAGCTGACCACTCACTTCGCCGAGCTTGGTATCTGTCACCAGCTCTCGGCCCCTGCTACGCCACAGCAGAACGGTGTGTCCGAGCGCTGGAACCGCACCATGGAGGACGCGGTTTGCGCCATGCGCGCTGAGTGCGGTCTCCTGGAGTCCTTCGCCTTCGAGGGCTTCGCNGGTCCCTTGCCGGACCACGTCACGCCGTATGAGCTGTGGTTCGGTCACCGTGCGGACCTCAGGCTTGCTCGCGTCTGGGGTTCCTTGGCCTGTGTCTGGTACACCGAAGACCAGCAGGGGTCCAAGGTCTCTCCGCGCGGCCGGATGTGTGCCTTCCTCGGTGTCTCCTCACGCTCCAAAGAGTGGCGTTTCTGGGATGCGGGTCGCCACCGCATCGTTGAGTCGCGCGATGCGCTGTTTTTTGAGGCACTGTCGTACCACGACCTGTCTGCCATTCTCACCCAAGCAGCGTCTCACGTTCCCACTTGTGAGGCCTCCCGTCGGATGGGGGAGTCTACCCCACAGGGTGAGTCCGTCCGAGGTGCCTTCGGGATGGGACCGTCGCTGGCCACCATTGACCCGGCCATCATTGATCCGGCCATCATTGCTGTCAGGCCTGTAGTCTCTATGCCTGCCTCGCTTGCGCTCCCCACGACTGTCTCGCCTGCGCCTGCCGCGCCTGCCTCACCTGCGCCCACCGCGACTGCCTCGTCCACGCCTGCCGCGACTGCCTCCCCGGCACCTGCAGCGCCTGCTTCGTTCGCACCTTCAACGCCTGCTTTGCCCGCACCTGCAGCGCCTGCTTCGCCCGCACCTACAGCGCCTGCTTCGCCTGCCGGGGCTGCACCTGCCGCCTCTTCGCCTACGGCGCTTGCCTCACCCGCGCCCGCTGCGACTGTCTCGCCCGCGCCTGCCGCGACCGTCTCGTCCGTGCCTGCAGCGCCTGTTTCGCCCGCGCCTGCCGCGCCTGTCTTGCCCACGCCTACAGCGTCTCCAGAGACAGCACCTGCCCTCGTTGTGCCAGAACCGTCGGTCAGCTCAGACTCGGGCTACTCCCGTTGACCAGGTGGGCGTCTCCGCCCACTGGCCTCACGAGCACCTTCGACTGCGGTTGCGCGACCCAGACGACGCACGCGCAGCGTGCACAGTGGTGACCCTAGCACAAAGGCTCTCGGCCTAAGTGTCCAAGGCACCTACACGGAGGTGCACCCAGCTTGTCCCATTGGGCACCAGCTGATCGCTGACGAGCACGAGGCTGCACAGGCAGCTGCCGCTGACCTAGTTGCGGTCCGTCCGACCCATGAGGCATGTGTCCTGGCCACCCGGAGCTCCCCTTTGACGGTCCCTGATCCAGACACGTTAAAGGAGGCTCTCTTAGGAGAGGGTGCTGAGCAGTGGCGGGCCGCCTGTGAGGACGAGCTCAGGGCCATCCGGGAGCACGGAGTCTTTGAACTGGTCGACCGTCCTGAGGGACGAAAGGTCGTGCAGGCCAAGTGGGTCTTCCGCAAGAAGGTGAAGCCTGACGGCTCACTGGACCGCTATAAGGCCCGCTTGATTGCCAAGGGATTCTCTTAGGTTGAGGGGATCGACTTCACTGACAGCTTTGCCCCTGCTGGCCGCATGACCACAGCTCGCGCGCTGCTTGGTGTGGTCGCTCACCATGACTGGGAGCTGCACCAGATGGATGTGAACAATGCGTTCCTCCACGGCACCTTGGAGGAGGACATCTACATGGTCCAGCCACCTGGGTTTGAGGTGAAGGGCAACAAGGTCTAGCACTTGCGCAAGGCCTTGTATGGCCTGAAGCAGTCACCCAGGTGCTGGAACCGAGAGATCACTCGCACCCTCACTCAGGCCGAGTACGTCCAGAGTGATGCCGACCCGTCACTTTTCATCCGACGGACAGCCGAGCACCTCACTGCCATTCTTGTGTATGTGGACGATCTCCTGATTGCGTCTCCTTCACTGGAGGCCGTGAAGGAGGCCAAGGCGGTCCTGCAGGCCGCCTACAGGATGAAGGACCTTGGTCCGGCGACTGTTTTCCTCGGGATGGAGATTGTGCGTGATCGTCGTCGACGGACACTCCTTCTCCATCAGGCACGATATGCACAGGTTGTGGGGGAGCGGTTTGCTGACCTCCTTGGCGATGTTCCCGCCGCCTCGTCACCCATCACTCCCGACGGGTAGGACGCCCTGAAGGTGACAGACCCAGCCGATCTGGGCGAGACTGTGGACGTGACCCTGTACTTGCGCATCATTGGCTCACTGATGTACTTGGCCATGACCACGCGTCCCGACATTGCGTTCGCTGTCAACCTACTTGCACAGTTCAGTCAGTCCCCTCGGGCTCGCGCTCTGCACGCAGCTTTGCGAGTCGTCCGGTACGTGGTCTCCACACCGTATCACGGTCTCTGCTTTCGGAGACAGTGCTCGGTTGTTGTAGATGGCTACACCGACAACGACTGGGCATGGAGTCCTGATGGACGCAGCCGCACGGGTTACGTGTTCCTGCTTGGTGGCACCGCTGTGTCTTGGCGCAGCGGCAAGCAGGGGTGCATTGCTCGTAGCTCCTCAGAGGCTGAGTATGTTGCTATGGGCGCTGGCGCCGCTGAGGCGGTGTGGCTGCAGCGGTTGTTCCACTGCTTGGGTCAGTCCGTGCCTACCATCATCCTCCGATGCAACAACCAGAGTGCTCTCGCGATCGCTGAGAACTCTGGTATGTTCCACGCATGCACGAAGCACATCGCTGTCGAGTATCATTTCCTACACGATCTGGTGGAGCGGCAGTTGATCTCCATCGTCTGGGTGGGCACAGACTTGCAGCGCGCTGACTTCCTGACCAAGGCACTGGCACGTGGGAAGTTCCTCGGGGTTGTTCGTTCCGTCGCATTGCGACCCCTGTCCGAGAGTGGGTGATTGTCCGGGTCCCTGTTGAGCACTCTGTGTTGCACCGGCACGCGTTCTGCACATGTATGGACATGCGTACCATCGGGTCATGGGGGAGTGTTGTGATGTTGTCAATCATACACAGTTGTACAGTTGGTTGTGACCACTCGGCCGTGTCCATGCTCGTGCAGATCCTTGAGGCGGACCCAACTGGAGACAGAGTTCCCTGAGGTGATGCTCAACCCGCTGGAGGCAGCCTGGCAGCCTACCCAGTGTACCAGAGGGCTCCCACAGCCCACGGACTACGTTTGGAGGTCTTNAGGATTTTCTCGGTGGACAGCCCTGCCAGGCTGATTTACATGTTTGTTTTCTTACACTCTCCGGCTGTTCCCGGACGTAGGCGTGTGACTAGTCGTTGTGTCTGTGTTTTTGTCGTGCATCCGTAGGATCAGATGGCATTTCGTTTGGACGCTTGTGCGCAGAATTATGGCCAAAACAGTGGTTTTGGGCCGGTTCAGGTTTGACAGGCACCGCCGTGTGCGCCACCCGCCGTGAGCCACGGCGGCTATTTATGTTGTGGACCTGTCATTTGTTATTCCTCTCTGCATTAACTTCAGTTGAAGCTTGAGATACAAGTGCACGTGTCCCTCCCTACCCTTGCTGTCCCTTGCATGACCTGTGTATCAACCAGCCAGACCCGTGCTGTCAGGCTAGCAAGCAGAAAGGCTAGGAAGCTTCCTCGAATCTTCTCAACCTGCGTCGAGTTGGAGTGTTGACGTCAGCATTTTTGTCAAACAATCACAAACACCTCTCTTGAGGAGTGTGTTGTTGTTTTGGGAGAGGTCTTGCGGAAGGATGTCATATGGTGAACAAGATTCCTCATGCTTTGAATCAGGGCCATGCCCCAAGTTTGAAATGTCACAAACCCTTAAAATAATGACTGAACGTCACGAACCCTGACAACAACGTCAAGATGCCCCCCAATTATGGAAAACAATAGTGTCCCCATGAGGAGGGACGGCGACACACAACTTCCAGGAAGCTTCCTAGCACGCTTCCCACTGACGGTGTCAGCGCTTGGTTAGCTCGCGGCGTCAACACAGGTCAGACGCGAAACGGCAATGGTTTGGCTAGGCGATACAAAAAGTTTCAAATGTGCTTCCATGAAATGAACACATACAGAGAGATTTACAACAATGCGCAGCAGCCAACTAAAACAGCTGTGAGGCCTAGTGCGGAGCTAGGGGCGCGTTTGGCTCTGCACCGGGCGCACCTCACGCAAAATGGCCCAACAGAGGCTAAAACACTGGCCCGGTCATAACTTCCTGCACCGGCGTTAGAAGGACGTGTCGCTTGAACCAAAACAACCAACACGACAAGCCGGACACGTCCGAGCTAGAAAACCTAGGCAGCAGGTTGGGGCAGCAGCGTTGTTGATGCAGTGTGCGGACTTCCACGCTCGTTGCTTAAGTCAGCTGCCCCCTCAGTCTGCTGCTCTAGAGTCTGGAAACTCTGGGTCTGTTACTCAGAAATGCACGCGCTAGAGTTAGCGCCAAAAAGCAGCTGAAAACTGAAAGCAACTGGTTAGGAATGAAGAATGAGCAACAATGGGAGACCCCTCCAAGTTCTAGCTCCCCCCACTACTGTAGAACTTGTTGCTCAGCTAACCAGCCAATCAGAAAATAGTGCTAGACCTATTTTCTGGAAGGCAGGGTTTTCTCGGTGAGCCCTGCCAGACGCTCGACAGCCCAAGACCCGGGCATCGTCCGTTTTGCCTGAAAACTGGACCATACCATAATACCGATGCTGTGAACGCAGTCGTGTGGTCAGAATCAGCTAGGAAAATAGCAGCAAAGAGTTATGGCTGCCCGAACCCGGGCAGTGCCTACGACAGTAAGTGATGCCAGGCAGGGCCACAGAGCAGGAGACACGGACCCTAGGCATAGCATGACGATGCACACGCAATGCCACAATCAGAAACAAAACTGAGTGCATGGAAACAGCATCTGCACTGGTAGAGACTGCCGGCGGCTCGACCACCGCGGAGGCCTTCCAATGGAGCTGAGCGCATCGCCATAGGGAGGAGGCTTCAGCGAGTGTGCATGGGCTTCAGCGCGCTTCGGCTCCACCGCGCGACACTCCAGCAGTGTCGAGTCTCGCAGTCAGTCATCTGCACGCCGATGTACACAAGCCGGGAGGACACAACAGAGTACAATGAGGGATGCGCGAGAAACCAACACTCCCCCATGACTCACAGGCGTAGTGCACATGTGCCGGCAGAGACACAGACACTGACCAGACTCCCAAAGAGCATGCAGAGATGCAAACAAGGACAAAGAGAGCAACTCATGGACGCACGCCGACTGAACTCATGGCCTTCTTGAACGAGACACGCTTCAGTGCGTTCGTCAAGAAGTCAACCAACTGTCCTGCTGTCTCAACCCACACGATGCTGATGCTGCCGTCATGCAACAATAAACGCACATAGTGATACTCAACGTTGATGTGGTTTGTGCGTGTGTGATGCACGCCGTCATTGTCGGCGATGGCCATGGTACTCTCATTGTCACAATGCAAAGTGATGGATGCAACAGGCTGACTCAACTCGGACAACAAACGACACAGCCACACACTCTCACATGCGCCTGAGCCAAGAGCCACATACTCAGCCTCAGCAGTGCTTCGTGCGATGCACCCCTGCTTGCCACTCCGCCAGGACACAACTGTGCCGCCAATAAAAAAGATCCAGCCTATGCGACTCTTACCGTCCGGACTGTCGTCCCAGTCACTGTCGGTGTATCCCACCGCGACCACAGACAGATGACGGCGGAACATGAGACCTCGCCGAGGAGTCGAGACCACATAGCGTAGTACTCGGATCGCGACCTCGTAGTGGAGGTAATGCGGCTCCTGAGAGAACTGGGCTAGGAGGTTGACGGCGAATGCGATTTCTGGGCGCGTCGTCGTCGCTAGGAACATCAGTGACCTCATGACTTGTAGGTACGTGGTCACGTCAACTGGCTCCCCCACGATGTCTGGGTCGGGACTCTTCAGGTTCACCTGGCCGTCGGGTGACATGGGTGAGGATGCGCTTGGCACGAGTGGCAGGTCCTCCGCAAAGCAGGTGGACAGAGTCTGCACATAGGCGGCCTGGTGGATGTACAGGACGCCCTGGGAGCGATCATGCTCGAGCTCCATGCCCAAGAAGACTCGGGCAAACCCGAGATCCTTCATCTGGTAGGCGGCGTGCAGCAAGTCCTTGACACACTGGATGGCAGTAGTATCTGGCGACGCAATGAGGAGATCATCGACGTACACCAAAACAGCAACGAAGGTCTGGCCTCGTGGACTGACAAACAGTGCAGGGTCCGCGGTGCTGCGCTGGAGCCTGCCACGAAGGAGCGTGCTACTGATCTCCTGGTTCCAGCACCGAGGCGACTGCTTCAGGCTATAGAGGGCCTTACGTAGTCGCCACACTCTCCCAGTGCCATCTTCGAAGCCTGGTGGCTGCACCATGTAAAGCTCCTAACCCTCCAGTGAACCATGGAGAAAAGCGTGGCTCACATCCATCTGATGCAGCTCCCACCCATGCTGGGCGACCAGGCTGAAGAGCGCCCGGCTGGTGGAGAACCGGCCAACTAGGGCAAAGATCTGGTCGTAGTCGACCCTAGGAACTTGGACAAACCCCTTTGTTGTAAGGGAGGCCTTGTATTTGTCCAAGGACCCGTCAGGCTTCCACTTGCGCTGAAAGACCCACTTGGCGCCGATGGCCTTCCGACCTGGGGGAAGGTCGACGAGGTCGTACACATGGTACTGTCGGATGGCGGCGAGCTCATCAACGCAGGCAACGTTCCAGTGTGTAGCTTTAGGGGAGGCTCGTGCCTCGCGCAAGGTGGCTGGGTCCTCCGAGGACGCTTTGGAGCGGACTGAGAGAGCGTGTGCCTCTCGAGCCCCAGGTAGGATGCGCGCGAGTGTGGCCGCGACACCGTGCCGATGCTCGTGATGGAGCATGGCGTAGCCCAATGCGAAGCCCGGGTGTAGGTCTGCAATGATGGCCGAGGTGGTCAGGCCGAGGGCCTTGGTGCCAAGGTCCCCACTCACGACTGAGGGAGTGGAGGAGACACCTGGAGCCACGGGAGGTCAAGGCGCCACGGAGCGCGATGCAACGGTCTGCGCGCTCACGGACGGCCTGGGTCGGAGGCTGCCGCCTGGGCCACGTGTGTCGCGTGGCAGGGCAGGCAACGACACTAAATTTGTCAGGCCAATGGAGGCGCACGGGGGTGCTGGCTCTGAGGGACCAGCAGACGCGACTGGGGCTGCAGACCCGGAGGGACCAGTGGACACGACTGGGACTGCCGGCCCGGAGGGACCAGCGGACGCGACTGGTGCTGCCGGCCCAGAGGGACCAGCAGACATGACTGGGGTTGCCGGCCCAGAGGGACCAGCGGACGCGACTGGTACTGCCGGCTTGGAGGGACCAGCGGACACGACTGGGGCTGTCGGCCCGGAGGGACCAGCGGATGCGACTGGGGTTGCCGGCCCGAAGGGGCGAGCAAACACGACTGGGGTTGCCGGCCTGGAGGGACAAGCGGACATGACTGGGGCTGCTGGCCCGGAGGGACCAGCGGACGCGACTGGTGGTGCCGGCCCGGAGGGACCAGCGGACACCACTGGTGCTGCCGGCCTGGAGGGACCAGCGGACACGACTGGGGGCTGCCGGCCCGAAGGGGCCAGCGGACGCAACTGGGGCTGCCGGCTCGGAGGGACCAACGGATGTGTCACCCGGAAGCGGTAGAACGGAGGACGGACTTACCACTCCCCCATGCGACGGGATAGACACGGACGAGCCGAAGCAAATGAGGTCGCGGGGAAACAGGTCCTCAGAGAAGAGGGCATCTTGGGACTCGACGATGCAGTGTTGGGAGGGATCCCGGAAGCGTCAGGCGTTGGATTGACGAGAGTTCCCGAGGAAGGTGTAGGGATGTCCGCGGGGGGCGAGCTTGCCACCCTGCTGCGGGACGGGCAGCCACACAACGGCCACACAACCCAAGACGCGAGCGGGGCGGAGGTCAGCACGCTCATCGCACCAACTCTGGTACGGTGTGGACTTGCGAGGTAGGGGACCGTGGGGAATCCGGTTCCAGACCGAGGTCATGTAGGCCATGGTTTCATAGTAGAAGCCCTCGGAGAGACCGGATTCGACCCGCATGGTGCGGACGGCGTCGGCCATGGTCCGGTTCCACCGCTCGAAGACACCGTTCTGGGCGGGTGTGTAAGGCGCACATGTCTCATGGTGGATCCTGCGGGAGGCGAGAAAAGTCGTGGCCTTGCCAATGTACTGGCCGCCGTGATCGGAGCAAAAGTGGCGAAGGGAGCGGCCACATGCGCTCTCCGCGAGGACAAGTCAGTCCTGGATGGTTCGAGCAACAGTGCTCTTCTGCCGAAGGCAGAAGACCCAGCAGTAGCAAGAATAGTCGTCCGTAAGGGTGAGGACATAGCGGCCATGCTCGCCGACGGACTCAGTCGGGAGAGGACCCATCACGTCCGAATGGACAAGGTCGAGAGGCGCGGATGCACGGGAGGAAGACAAGGGGTAAGTGGACCGGTGCATCTTCCCTTGAGCGCAGTCAATGCACTCTGTGGGGCACGAGAGAGGGAAAGTCTCTGGGTCAGGGCCTTTGGCCGGCTGGGTGCGGAGCATGCTGTCGATGGCCGCAGAGTGGACGTGGGAAAGGCGGCGGTGCAAGAGGCGGGTGTGCTGAGGAGAAAGCGTACTGGTGACAAACACATGGCTTATGGTGGCCGACGGGGAGGAGACGGGAGAAGAGGAGCGGCGGGGCACATGCCACAGGTTGCCACGGGTGGTGGCGTGCAGGATAACGAGACCAGATGGACGCAGCGACACAGGGCCAACACCACGCAAGTGCACAACGTCCATGCTCATGCGGTCAAGTGCAGTGACGGACAAGAGGCTGAGCTCAAGACCAGGGACGAAGAGGACGTTGGTCAAAAAGACGTCACCGGCAGGACCATGGAAACGAACAACGCCAACGCCCCGGACAAGCAACACCTGTCCTGAGCCCGTCCGGACGCCGGAGACATTGCCTATAGGAAAGAGCATACTAAAGGCCTCACGAGAGGTCGTTATGTGATGCGTGACCCCGGAGTCGATCCAGGTCTCAACGGGGTCCTAGACCAGGGTCGCCAGATCGCTAACAGGCACATGGCAGCAAGCAAAGGACGCGGACGTGGTGGACGGAGGCACGATCCGAGAGACTGCCAATCGTCAAGCCATGCAATGTCGTCACAGGAAGGGGTAGAGGAGACCACGGGAGACAATGCGACAGACGAGGAAATGGGACACGACCGCAGATCAGTCTCAGTCATGGAAGGCGGGGCAGGAGAGCAGGAGGTGATGCAACTCGCACTTCCCTGGGGAGGAGGGCGCGTCAGGCCGAGCTGGAGCGCGATAAACTACTCCAGCTGACGCTCATGGGGGGACGGCCCGGGAGTGTAGACCGAGTGCAGGGTGACGGCACCGGAGCCCGGGTTAGGGAGGGACAGTGCCGGCGACGGGAATGGAGGCGTCGATGGCTGTGGTGCTGCTGCGGCACGGGTGTCTGCTGGTCTGGCGGAGCTGTCGGAGGGGCAAAGGTGCTGGGCGAGGTCGAAGTGTCAAGGCCAGCTGTAGCGACGGCGGCAGAGGCGAGACGGTGCTCTCACTGGCAACGCAGGATGGCGATTACGCACGCCTCGACCATCGGGAGAGGGCACGTGTACCACCCGTGCCCGGGCTGGCCACAGTTGTGGCAGACCGAGCTATTGCCGCTGGACCCGGTCGACGGCTGCTGCTGTTGCTCTTGCGGCAGACTCTTGCCTTTCTTGTTCTGGCTCTTCTTCTTCTTGCCTGAGGATGATGAGGAAGCGACGGTAGGGAAGCAACGGCCGCTGAGGCGTCGGCAGGGGAGGCGATGGCAGGTGATGTAAGAGTCGCCGTGCGATGGAGCTCGGACTCTTGGCGAGTTTCCTCAATGCGGAGGAAGAGCTCGTATGCCCAGAGTATAAGGGTGCCCTGGGCCGCCATCGTAGAGAGGACGTTCTGGGGGTAGTGCACGAAGACATCCGCGTACGCGTTGGTGGCGCTGCGCTTGATGGTAAGGAGCGCGGACAGTGGAGGTGGAGCAGATGTGCTGAGACGACGCAGAATGTCCTCTGCCCACTGCCAATAGGCAGTGACTATCTCAGTCTCCCCCATGTGCAAGGAGTTGAACTCCCGGAGCAGACGGCTGATCTCAGCGCCGCTGGATAGGCAATGGGGCCTGGTGAGGACGTGCCATGCGGTTGCAGGGTCTGGGATGTTGCCAGGGGTGAAGTCGCCGAGGAAAGGCTCTAGGGCCAGGCGGGAAGCTGGAGGGGCGACTTGGACGAGGGCACGGACGGCGCGACCAGCGTCATACAGCTGGTCGGCCTGGGTGGAGTCGTAAGGGAAGGTGTAGTAGGCCCACGGGCCCTCACCTTGCGCCCAGATCCGAAAGCTGAGTTCCCAGCTCTGGAATTGCTCGCCGGCTTGAAGCGGTGGCGGCGACGTCTCAAAGTCCTTCTACCTGCGGCCGGCGCCCAGAGTGGGGCCAAGGACGGAGGTCACTGTCTGCCGCTGGCGTTGAGTTTGCTCTTGTGCCAGGTAGTATGTGGCAGCAGACACAGCTGGGCTAGCGTGCCCTGGAGGGACGAATGGCGGCGGCGCACTGGTGGCAGTCTGGGAGGCTACTGGCTACAGCGCTGCAAGCTGCTGCGTCAAGGCGGCAAGCTTTTGCTAAAGAGCAACGAGGGGATCAGGGTTGCCGCCAACGACACTAGTGGGTTGGTGCTGGTGCTGGTGCTGCTACTACTGCTGCTGCCGCTGCTACTGTTGCTGCTGCTCCAGCTATTGCTGCTGCTGCTACTGCTGTTGCTGCTGCTATTTCTGCTACTACTACTGCTGCTACGACGGCAGCGGCGGCGGCTGCTGTTGCTGTTGCTGCTATTGCTACGGCGGCAGCGACTGCTGCTGCTGCTGCTGCTGCTGCTATAGTCACTGCAAAAGAGGGGGGTAAGGGGTCCCCCCAATAGAGGAGGACCCCTCCTCACCTGGGCTACCAGCCATGGTTTGGTGTGCCTTGTGTTTTTTTTTCCTTTCTATCTTTGTGTTGCTGATGTCAGCGGTGGCTTGGGGTGGTGGGAATTCTACCCACCTTTTTGGTCTTCCCCCTTCCCTTTCTCCGCCTCCCTTTCCCCTCCTTTTCTTTTTTATTTGTTTTTGTTGATGATGTCAGCAGTGACGTCAGGAGTGACGTCAGTAGAGGGGTGCTGACGTCAGCAGTGGCGGTTGTTGGGGCCGCCGCTACTGCTATTGTTGCTATAACCGATGCTGCTCCTGCTGCTGTTGGTGCTGCTCCTGCTGCTGCTGTTGCTGCTGCTGCTGCTGCTTTTGCTATTGTTGCTACTGCTGCTATTACTACTACTACTACTATAGCTGCTATTGCTACTACTACTGCTGCTGCTACAGTTGTAGCTGCAGCTGTTGTTGCTGCGAGCTAGTGCGACTGCTGTGGCTACTACAGCTCGCTACTACTGCTTGTACGCTACTACAGCTATTGCATACTACAGCTGCTGCTCGCTACTGCTACGTGCTGCAGCTGCTGCTCGCTACTGCTGGGAGCTACCCGGCTGGGGGATTTTCTTTGTTTCTCCTTTTCGTCGTTTTTTTTTCATTTTTCCTGTCAATGGGCAATAGCCTGCTGTGTGCTGTGAGCAGCGGGCTACTGCTCGCTGGCAGCAGTGAGCTACTGCTCCCTGGAAGCAACGAGCTGCTGCTCGCTGGCAACAGCAAGCTGTTGCTTGCTGTTTGCTCGTTGCGAGCTGCGAGCAGCAACAACCGCGGCTGGCTGCTGCCAGCAGCTGCTCGTTGCTACTGTTACTGCGGACGGCTGCTGTTGCAGCTCGCTGCTGCTGCTCTTGCTGCCTGCTCCCGCTACAGGTTGCTGCTACAAGCTGCCGCTGCGCGCTGCTGCTGCAACTGCAAGCTGCTGCTGCGGGTTGCTGCTGCTGCGGGCTACTACAAGCTAGTGCTCCGGCCTGTTGCTATTGCTGCACGCAGCTGCTGGTGGCTGCTACTGCCACTGCTCGCTGCCGTTGCCTGCGGCTGCCGCTACTACAGGTTGCTACTGCTGCGTGCCAGTCACGTTGTAGCGTACGTCGTTGCCCGTAGGTGTCGGACGCCGCCTGCCGCTCACCTCCTCGTGTCACATGTGGGGGTCAGTGCTGCCGAAAAAACTTTGGCAGCATTTCCTCTGGCCAAGTGGTCGTGGGAAAAAATCTGATGCCGCCACCAGGCGGGTCAATGCTGCCGGAAAAAATCCGGCAGCATTTCCCCTGCGCTGGCGCGTATGGGGGTCCACCGGCGTTGTCTGGCACCTGTTTGCCAATCTTCTGCTGCTGCTACTACGCTGTGGCCATGATGCCAAGCTAGAAACCTAGGCAGCAGGTTGGGGCAGCAGCGTTGTCGTTGCTAAAGTCAGCTGCCCCCTCAGTCTGCTGCTCTAGAGTCAAGGTAACTGGTTAGGAATGAAAAATGAGCAACAATAGGAGACCCCTCCAAGTTCTAGCTCCCCCCACTACTGTAGAACTTGTTACTCAGCTAACCAGCCAATCAGAAAATAGTGCTGGACCTATTTTCTGGCAGGCAGGGCTTTCTCGGTGAGCCCTGCTAGACGCCCGAAAGCCCAGGACCCGGGCGTCGTCCATTTTGCCTAAAAACTGGACCATACAATAATACCGACGCTGCAAACGTAGTCGTGCGGTCACAATCAACTAGAAAAATAACAGCGAAGAGTTATGGCTGCCCGGACCCGGGCAGTGCCTACGACAGTCAGTGACGCTAGGCAAGGCCACACAGCAGGAGACACGGACCCTAGGCATAGCATGACGATGCAGACGCAATGCCACAATCAGAAACAGAACTGAGTGCATGGAAACAGCATCTGCAGTGGCAGAGACCGCCGGTGGCTTGACCGCCGCGGAGGCTTGCCGATGGAGCTGAGCGCATCGCCGTAGGGAGGAGGCTTCAGCGAGTGTGCGTGGGCCTCAGCGCGCGTCGGCTCCACCGCGCGACACTTTAGCAGCGTCGAGTCTCGCCGTCAGTCATCTGCACGCCGATGTACACAAGCCGGGAGGACACAACAGAGAAAAATGAGGGATGCGCGAAAAAACAACAGTCTGTAACATGTAAGGCAAGTCTCCTGGTGGCCCCGGAACATGTCTCCGCGTGCTCGGGTCTCAACCGACGAGCAACACAACTCCGGGTACACAACTGAGCGTCGTGCAAGACATCACAAGTACACACAGGTTCAAGGTTTTGGGTCTCCACGTCGCACCGGTATGACCCACCAAGTATGCGGGTCTCGACCAGAGCGACTTCAAGTCTCCTTGTAGTTGGAAACATTTTTGGGGCATGCAGGCCCATGAAAACACAAACATGAGCTCTGTGTGCGAGTGCAATGAAAAACAACGAGAATTCGACTAAGTCTGGAATGCATAAGATAAAAGAACAAGGAGATTCTACAAATGAGCTCCTAGCGTGCTTATGTAGGGGCGCCGGCAACTAGCCGCACCGGGCCCCGTCACCCCTGCTGAACCCAAACGAGTCAGTGGGGAGGACACGCTACATGTAACGCATAAACAAGAAAGGTGGTCTCCTCGAGGTACCGGAACAGCTGTCTGAGTGCCCGAATCTTGACCACCAAGAAAATGCAAGTGATGCTAGAAACACTCAGAATCAGCGTCCAGACATCACAAATGGCTTTCCAAACACCGGAAGCACTACTACAGCCACCGGGTCTCCTCGTCGAACCAGTACAGTCCACCAGGTGCGCGGGTCTCAACCCACCAAAAAAACTCTCATAGCTACCGAAAAGCCAACAGGGCTGCCGGAACGCATCGACCGCATCTTGCCCACACTGTCGTAGGTGCTAGAGATGTCTCAAGACACTCCGGAGGCCCGTCGTGTCATCACGCTCTGATCTACCGGATACGGCCATGGTGGGGTATATGGGTAATCCATCGGCGTCGGTCGTGACGGGTGGAAGCCACACAAATCAACATCCCCCCTGGCTGACATGGCTATCAACGCTAGAATACACAAAAAAGCTAAGGTACTGAACAACAAGGAATGCAAAACCACGGTCTACATCGGTCAGCCACGCGCACATACACACATCTACTGCCCATCTAAGATCTCTTCATGACACTGGCACATCATACCAAGTGTCCGGGTCTAGACCATGAGAAGAGTCATGTACACGCACATAAACCAGTGTAATGCACATCATACATGTGAGAGTGTGCTCTCTGAAGAATTTGTCTTTGTGTGTGGAGAGCATAGTCGCAGCGGAAAAATAGACTTGGAGAAGTCTGGAAGCCAGAACTGGAAAATACAGGTTAATGAGATAGAACTGAGTACAGGGTATATATACTGTCCGGCCGGCTAGTCCTGGCCCTAGCCTGGTCCTCCTAGCTTGCTACAACAAGCTACTTGCTCCTCAAATCGGTGCCCTACTTGCACCTAACGCTTAGTACGAGAAGTGCCTGGCCGTCGATCGTCTGGATCGACGGTCCATCTTGTCTCGCGGCGAGCTGTCGCGTTAGTTTGACGCCTCTCGGCGGTGGGTGCGGTCGCCGTGTTGCGCACGCCACCGGGAGTGCTGCGACCGTCACGCGGTTGTAGCCACCGTGTTTGTTGCCGCCGTTGACCGCGTCTGTTGCCGGGAGCTCCCGGCAACGCGCTCCCCTTGGTGGATAGCGTATCCGTTAAGCTACTCGCCGAGGGGGTGAAAGCCACCCTTGCGTGGCGGTTATAGAACGCCGCGAGGGGGTTCACACGCAACAGCCCCCTAGCGTCAGCATGAACTCCACGCCGGCGCTCGCTGGTGCGGTCGCTCGCCCACTCATCCTCCTCCTCGTTGTTGTGAGCCGCCGGGGTCAAGCCAGACCACCCGACTTATTTCTGAAGAATGGAAAATGCCTCGAGTGCCCCCAAATCCCGGGTGAGACCATGAGTATGCCAGAAAAAAGAGGACACCTTGTTACATTCACCCCCCCCGTCGAAGGCGCGACGTCTTGGCGCGCCTGAGATACTCTTGGAGAACAGTGTTGGTACGCCCGACATGGAAGTTAACCTCTGGCTCCCAAGAGTTATCCTCCGCCGGGTACCCCTTCCACTGCACCAAAACGTCACGCCGTCGTCCCCTCTGACAGTCCGCTAGAATCGTCTCCACCTCAAACTCCTCACTTCCTTCAACCTGGACAGTAGGAGGTGGAGCTATCCTGCAACCCTGGAAGATGGTGTTGGGGTCGCGATAGGCATGAAGCAGAGAGCTATGGAACACCTGATGGATGGTGTAGTGAATTGGTTGTTCTAGCTTGTAGGAGATGGCTGACCGCTTCTCAATAATGCAGAATGGACCCACCCATTGTGGTTTGAGCTTGAGACTCCCAACTCCCATCAGCTGCACGTTAGCAGAGTTCAGCATCACCTGATCTCCCACTTAGAACTCCTCCGCAGAGCGATGCTTATCAGTCTGCCACTTCTGCTACTTCTATGCCTTCAACAACTGTCGCTGCACCACTTCCTAGTGGTGACAAACCCTTCAGCAATCTAGTGCATAGCCGGAATAGATGTTGACGTAGCAAGGGAGGTTGGGCTCAGTGGCTGGTGGCCATAGACAACCTCAAACGGTGACTTTCCCGTTGATGCTGACACCGCTGAGTTGTAGGCAAGCTCTGTCACTCCGAGCTGCTCCTCCCAACCCTCTCCATCCGGTGGGACCATGCTCTGCAGCAGTTGCTCCAAAGTCTGGTTCGTGAGCTCCGTCTGTCCATCGCCTTGTGGCTGGTATGACGTGGTCAGTTGCACCCGAGTGCCCAACTTCTCCATGAGGTCTCTCCAGAATCGGGAAGTGAAGCGTGGATTGCGATCTGAGACCACCGACTGCGGCACTTCATGCAACTTGATGACATGACTGAGGAGGAGTTGAGCTGTCCCGGCAGCTTTGATACTCTCAGGACATGCAATGAAATGTGCCATCTTAGAAAACCGGTCCACCACCACTAGCACCGTGTTGTTGCCTTGCTGCGTCACAGGCAACCCGCCAATGAAGTCGAACGAGATGTCCGTCCATGGCCTCTCTGGTACAGGCAATTGTTGCAGCTCCCTTGGTGCCTTGGTCCTCTGTGCCTTGATGCGTTGGCACACATCGCAGCTACTCACAAACCTCCTGCAATCAGTTGCCATTGACGTTCACAAGTATTGGCGTGCCAAGGCTTTGAGCGTCTTGTCGAAGCCGAAGTGACCCGAGTAATGGGTGTCATGCGCCTCCTCTAACAACAACTTCTTCAATGGCGCATAGTCTGGCACGCCAATCCTCCGCTCTTGCCCCCTGCGCCAATATACTCCATCCCACGTGGCGTCTTTCAGCGCACCACCTGTGAACTCACTGTCCACGGCATAGCCGTGCTTGAACAGGCTATGCATGACTGGAGATCTCATCAGCACTGAGATGGAATTGAGGCTCAAATCCGGCCTCTGCGACAGAGGATCTGCCGGATTCACCTTGCCATCTTGTAGTCAAAACTCCCTTCCAAGATCTCCATCCAGCGAGTCTGTCGGCGACTAAGATTCGGCTGTGTCTTTAGGTACTTCAGGGCATAGTGACTCGTGAAGACAACGCAGCGTCGCGACTCGAGGTAGCACCTCCAGTGCTTGAACACATGGATCACGACCAACATCTCCTTCTCATGGCTTGCGTAGTTCAGCTCCGCACCTCGCAACTTGCACGATGCATACGCAATCGGCTACGGCCCCTTTCCGTGGTCCTGCATCAGCATCGCCCCAACGACATAGTTGCTTGCGTCCCTCGCCATGACGTACTCCTTAGATGAATCTGGATGCATTGGGACCGGAGCGTCACATATTGCAGCCTTGAGCTTCTTGAAGCTCATTTGCTCCTGATCGCCCCATTCCCACTGGTAATCTTTCCTCAGCAGCTGAGTCTGCGGCGCACCCTTCTCTGCGTATCTCCAGATGAATTTCCGGTAGTAGTTGACAAACCCCAGGAAGACCAGGATGTCACGCACGCACTTCGGTGTCAGCCACTACTTCACTGCTTCCAGCTTCTTTGGGTCCATGCGGAGGCCCTTGCCACTCACAATGTGCCCAAGGAACTCCACCTCTCGCTTCTCGAACTCACACTTGGAGAGCTTCGCAAACAGCTTCTCTTTCTGAAGAATGTCCAGCACCTGCTGAAGATGTTACTCATGCTCTTCGCGAGTTCGGGAGTAGATGAGGATGTCGTCGAGGAACACCACCACAAACTGGTCCAAGTGAGGGTGGAAGATCCTGTTCATGAGGCTCATGAATGTTACAGGAGCATTGGTCAACCCAAACGGCATCACGAGGTACTCGAAATGACCGTACCCTGTCCGAAACGTCATCTTCTCCACATCCTGCTCCGTAATCCGGATCTGATGGTATCTCGAGCGCAAGTCAATCTTGCTGATGTACTGCGCTCCCCTCAGTTGGTCAAACAACTCCTCGACCCTTGGCAGCGGGTACCGATTCTTGATCATTACGTTGTTCAGTGCGCGATAGTCCACGCACATCCGCAGCTCCCTTGTCTTTTTCTTCACAAAGAGGACCGGTGCAGCATAGGGTGACATCGACGATCTGATGAACCCTTGCTCCGTCAGCTCCTCCAAGAGCTTCTTCAGCTCTCCCAGCTTGTTATCGCTCATGCGATAAGTAACTCGCACTATTGGAATTGCTCCCGGAACCAGATCAATCTTATGGTCGATGTCTCGCTTCGGTGGTAAACCCTTTGGCAGCTCTGCAGGAAACATGTCACTGTAACTGCCTAACACTCCCTTGATGCCTTCCGACAGCTCTCCTACATGTAACTCTTCTGCTGCACCCACACAAGGTACACTTGGTCCCCCTTGCGCTGACAGCGCTTCACCTGCATGTAACTCAACTACGGCACCTTGCCTGCCTTGGAGTCCTGCTCCGCCCACAATGGCAAAATGATTTGCTCCCCGCATTTCTTCACTTTCACGTGGCTGCGCACCCAGTCCATAGCAGGATTCCATTGGTGCAGCCAGTGTCATCCCAAAATGGCATCGTAGGTGTCCATCGGGCACGTGCGAACGTTCACATCGCACGACAGCTTGCCCAGACAGAGCCTAAGAGGCTTCAGAGGCAGTCCACACTCCAACTCCCCTTGCACCAACTTAGCCATAGTTGGCTTCCCGGGTAGCCGTGCAAGCCCCTACCTCTTTGCAAGCTCGTTGCTGAAGAATGAGTGCCACGCGCCGCAATCCAACAATGCTTTGATCTGCCTGCGAGTCCGGCGCCCGTCGCCGTCCGCAGAAACAGCCGATAAAACTTCGGCTGTCATGAGGATTCCTGGAACGCTCCCGCTTCATTTGCTCCGCAGCAATACACTTGGCAGCTCCCTTGTTGTCGAAGGACTTTTGGGGCTGGTGTTCGCCGATGCGGACGAAGTTTTCCCAGCAGTTGGCCGCCCGCCACTCACTGCTGGTTGCCGTTTCCCTGCTGCTTCTTTTTGTAGTCCTTCTTGTGTTGCCCAGGCTTTCCGCAGATCCAACAGTTCCGACCATGCGGCTTGCTTTGCTGCTGGCCTCCTTGCACTGCGTTGATCTCCATGGGGTCAGTTTGTTGTTATTGTGTTTGACACTAGAAATTTTCCTACTTCTCACGAAAGCCCCCTTGATGATAGCGTACCGCATCAACGCGCTCAGTAGTGGCCACCATCGCCTGGAACTCCGTGATTCCACTGAGTGCAAGCGTGCGCTGCATTTCCCCCTTCAAGCCGTCATGGTACTTGTCTGCCATCTTCGGCTCGCTCATGTCGTCGATCTTCAAGCACAACGCCAAGAAACGACGTGTATACTCCTGTACTGAGCCGATATGCTTCAGCTGCTTCGGTTTGTTGCGTGCAACCATGGAGGCGTTTACGAGATCAAAACAATCTCTGCTGGCTTGCTCAAAATGCTCCCACATCGTCGGCACGCGAGCTTTGGCTTGCTCCGCGCCTGGTTGCCACAACACGACATGTTGCACAACTGCGTTCCCACCTCCAACTCGAGTGGCCAGCATATTGAGCTGCCTCTACCACTCCAATGCTGCTCTGCGTAGCAGTGTCACCGCGAATGACACACGCACAGCATCGTCCTCTAGAGGGTGACCCAGAGCCCCAAAGTAGCTGCTCATCGTGAACAACCAGGTCCGTACACTCGCACCCTTGACTGAGGGATTGAACGGTTCCGGAGCCTTTGGCTTTGGTCTTGGTGGACTCCTTGGCCGGGCTGCCCCAACCTGTCTAGCGCCACTCCCGTCCCGTAGTTCAGCCATCTGCTGTTGAGCTGCTTGTTCTCCAGCTTGAGGGCTCCCAGTTGCTCTACGATCTGCTGCAGGGCCTGCTCCATGGCTCTGGATGACTTTAAGCCACTGGAGATCCTTCGAAAAAAAATTGGCAGCGTTTTGGCAGCAATCGAAAGAAATTCGACAACAATTCGGCAGTCCGAGAAGAAAATCTGTGGTCTTCGAAGTGCGTAGGAGTCACCCGTCGTCTCCCGCGCGCGCACGGTAGGCCGTGTGGACGCTCTGGAAACATAGAAAATTTTCCATAGGTTGGCTTGTGCGTTGGCCTCAAAGTCTGGTCCAGTAGTCTTCCTCTCGATCAGCCTCCTCGTTGTCCGACGTAGTCCATGCCTTCGCTCCTTGAAGTTTGGCGAGCTCCAGCAGCGCTTCCGCCCAATGTGTGGCTCTGGCTCTGATACCAGATGTGAGAGTGTGCTCTTTGAAGAATTCGTCTTGGTGTGTGGAGAGCATAGTCGCAGCGGAAAAATAAACTTGGAGAAGTCTGGAAGCCAGAACTGGAAAATACAGGTTAATGAGATTGAACTGAGTACACGGTATTTGAACTGTCCGGGCGGCTAGTCCTGACCCTAGTTTGCTCCTCACCTAGCTTGCTACAACAAGCTACTTGCTCCTCAAACCGGTGCCCTACTTGCACCTAACGCTTAGTGCGAGAAGTGCTTGGCCGTCGATCGTCTGGATCGACGGTCCATCTTGTCTCGCGGCGAGCTGCCACGTTAGCTTGAGGCCTCTTGGCGGTGGGTGCGGTCGCCGTGTTGCACACGCCACCGGGAGTGCTGCGACCGTCGCGCGGTCGCAGCCATCATGTTCGCTGCCGCCGTTGACTGCGTCTGTTGTCGAGAGCTCTCGGCGGTGCGCTCCCCGCGGCGGATAGCATATCCGTTACGCTACTAGCCGAGGGAGCGAAAGCCACCCTCGCGTGGCGGTTACGGAACGCCATGAGGGGGTTTGTACAAAACAACCCCCTAGCGCCGGCGTGAACTCCACGCCGCGCTCACTTGCGCGCGCACTTGCCCGCTCCTCCTCATCGTTGCTGCGAGCCGTCGGGGTCGAGCCAGACCACCCGAATTATTTCCAAAGAATGGAAAATGCCCGAGTGCCCCCAAATCCCGGGTGAGACCTCGAGTATGCCAGAAAAAAGAGGGCACCTTGTTACAATACACATGTCAGAGGGCAATAGGGTCTCCTCGTGACGCTGGCGGTACCAGTGCCCGGGTCTCGACCACTATGAACAAACCAGCTCGCACGCACATGCCACACGTAGTATGGCCACACACCAAGAAACTCGATCACATGGTCTCCTCGTGACACTGGTAGAACCGACCAAGTGTCCGGGTCTCGACCAACAGAGTGCTACCATACACCTGTAGCTATGCAGGCACGTGGTATGAGCCACACGACGGCTGCTATAGTATGCTCATAGCAGAGCATGGACCCCTTGCCATGCATCTCCCGTGACGGCGCGTCTCGTTGAGGTACACACAACACTCCCCCTCAGCAGATGAACCTGATGTCCATGTCCTCCATGGAGATGTTGATGCTGTAGTTTAACAGATCTCGGGCGATGAATCATGTGGTCTCTCCATCATGCAGAGATAGCTCCCTCTGTCACGTACGAGTCGAATCCCACCCTCAAAGATGAAGTGGTGTCTCCGGCTACGACTTCTTACGTCCCTACTACATCATCTGGAGTGTACTAAACTTCGCGTGACTGCCAAGGGTCCCAACTCATAGTCTCTCCTCTCTTCGCTCTACCGCAATGCATCTGTGTACGCCGGAGGAAAGGGAATGGATGAGCAGCACGCGAGCATGGATGAAGTAGCAGAGCTGGCGTCTGAGGCGGGATAGAGCACCTTGAGGCACAGGGGTGTACCGCCAGAAGAGGAGGGCTTGAGCAATGAACCGGATCACCACTCATGGACGAAGGCGACAATGGAGCAGCTGAGTTGGGTAGATGAAGGTGGGTGATGACAGTAGCATAAGGAGGGGCGATGACGGAGTCGACAGGAACGATGATGGCGGAAACTGAAGGTACGCTTAGCTCTCCTCTGGTAGTGTCTCCATAGAATGTCATACTCGGAGCTGCTATGGGATCCTCCCTGAGTATGGGTGTGCGAAATCTTGGTAGTGGAAAGACTGTGCCGATAGTACTATTGCTCCCCTCCTCCAACAATTGCTCATGCGCTGCCATCACCTCCCACTGTAGCATGACTACACGCACCTGTAGGTCAACGTAATCTACCTCGGACATGTGGAGGTGGCCCATGTCTGCCTCGCGTAGGATAAACTCTGTCTCATTGGATGTTAGAAACACAGACTGTGGAAGTCGCAAGTACAGCTCCATCTGCACCTCTGCTATAGAAGACAATGGAGCTAGTGCTGCTCCATCCTCCTGGGGGTCAACCAAACTCACAATGTGCTGAGACACTTAAACAGCGGATGCAGCTGCAGGTATCGCATGCACACCACAGCTTGTGTCTGTCGTACGAGGAGGAATGAGCGGCCGCGTGCCGAGACAGAAAGAGGAGGAGTCGTCAGAGTCCGTGGAGCATGTGGAAATGTCGTCCGTGCAAGTGTTGCCACTCCCAGCGTCGGTGTGATAAGGAGGGTCACCAACTGGTGAACACAAGAGGGTAGAATTTAGCTCATGTTGACGAGGTGACTCCATCCGCGTGGTCGGACCGGCTCCACTATCCTCGATAGTCGACGTGGTGGACACAAGTGTGCAGGACTCCGGTTCAACAATGCCCGTCAAGGCAACCAGCAAGCGCAGCTGGCGCTCACGTACCGTCTTGCTGGGAAGGCTGGTCACTACCACCTATTTGAAAATGGAGTGAGGACCACCATCTGACTCTGTCATGTGTGTCGCTACTCCGTTGTGTGTACGGGAACCCGTAGACTCTGGGAACATGGGCGACTCCTCACGCTAAAGCAGATCCTCAGGTAGTGTAGATGACATGGTGGAGCTTGCTGTGTCTGCTGTAGCACATGTCCTAGTGACACCTCTTTGAACTGCGGCTCTGACGAAGGCCTCAACGTCTAAAAGACCAGACGGCCGACTCTGCTCAAGCATTGCGACAGCTGTCGGGCTGGTGCGAGCCTCGTGCGGGAATGCCCCCAGAAGTCTGTATAGGGCATCCTGATCCGCATGATACTCCTATGCCACCGCCGGGCCGCTGCCGGTCAGAGTCGCGAGAGGGACCGCCCATGCACGTGGGACCTCCACTCCTCATGATGCAACCTGCTACTACAGAACGTTCGGCTCCTGCCCCAGTGTAGGTGTCCACTCCGATGACATGCATGTCCCAAGCACTCCAACCCCCGCAAGACTAGTGTGATCCTACTGCAAACTCTCCCCCAAAACATCGGTAGACGCATCCCGATCCATAGTGGATTCCTCTGCCACCGTCGGGCCGCCACCAGTCGGAGCCGCGAGTGGCACCGCCCAGGGACGCCGTGCCTACGNAGAACGTTCGGCTCCTGCCCCAGTGTAGGTGTCCACTCCGATGACATGCATGTCCCAAGCACTCCAACCCCCGCAAGACTAGTGTGATCCTACTGCAAACTCTCCCCCAAAACATCGGTAGACGCATCCCGATCCATAGTGGATTCCTCTGCCACCGTCGGGCCGCCACCAGTCGGAGCCGCGAGTGGCACCGCCCAGGGACGCCGTGCCTACGCTCCTCTTGATGTAACATGCTGCTACAGAAGGTCTTGATCCAGCCCGAACGTGGAATTTGAGCTCGATGACACGCAAGTCTCCACCATGAACACCATGTCGGGATCAGACTCCACGTCATGTGCTGCCACCGTATCATCTGAATCTGCCTGAGCTGATGCTCAAGCACCACGGCACGGCGCGAGTGCGGATCTTGTCGCTATGGTCACAGCCGACAATGAGCGGTGATCACACTCCCCCTTGACAGGTACAACAATGGAAGCCGAGGTGGTGGAGATGTATCAAAACCGGCGCGAGCATGGCATGCTCAGCACTGACGTTGACGCGCGTTCACACACGGCTGGAATGAATGTATGAGGATATGTCATCTCGAGGTGGCATCGTGGTTGTAGGACAGTGGTGGATCAAAAGGATGTTGGTAGCTTGGGTATGGCTCGTAGGTAGAGCTGAACGGGCACCATCGGATGAGGAGGAGAGGAAGAAAGAGTTGTGATCGAAGAGGACGTCGACAAACTAGTATCAGGAGCAGGATCCGTGATGACGAGGTCACAAAGTCGTTGAACCATCTGTCCCAGGATGGATCTCGGTGAATATGGTCGCCAGAGGTCCAGCTAGGGGATCTACCAACACTGGCAGATCCGTATGTTGCGGAGGACGTAGGCTTGGAGGAGGTTGAAGCACTGTTGGACATGCGTGTCCAACAGCGACGCCAACCATGACGTCCATCACCATAGTAACAACAAGCAAACGTGTAGGATGCGTGCTCAAATTTCTGTGTACTCATCTCATGCGCTAGACGATGGATAGGTGCTGATGGCACCTACTCCCGGTGGTAAACACCAATCTGTGGGAGAGGATGAGACCAGTACGTACTGTCACTCTCGGAGGTCACGATGTCGTGGTTAAAAAAACGTGACCGGACAAGACGAGTTGCACCACTACTGTACGCCCCTAGAATGGATTCTGACTAGCTGCGGCTACTAATGCTATTGTCACGAATGGAGCAAAGGGGTGGCGGCTACACGTGTGTGTCAAGCAAACTTCCACCGCAGCTCCGCGGGAAAGATTCATCCGCGGAGAGAGGCATGGGGCAGGCTTGAATCCACGCAGAGGACGCTGGCTCCCGCGGACGCGGTTGAGCGAGGGGTGGCACGGAGTCAAGGGGCGATGAGGACCAGGGGGTCTACAGGAGAGCCGCCGCAGGTTAGCACAACCACTTGTGGCGGTTCCACCAGCTCAAGTGCTTGCGATGGAAAGAGAAAGAGGCGGGAAGCGGTGGCGGGAAATTTGCGGTGCAAGGAGAAGAAGGACAAGCCGCAGCAAGATCCGCAATCACCGACAGGGCGTAGACAGGTCAGCGGAAGGGCTGAGCAATCAAGGGAAGAACATCCAATCAGAATGAGTAATCTTGCGTCAATCGCAAGGCAGCACCTGGAGACACACCGCGGAAGCCGAAGATTCAAGGAAGAACACGAAGAATCGCGTGCACCAGCCGCGGATGAAGAAAGTCAGTAGAGGATGTACTATGTGTGTGTATGGGTGGATGGCTGAGGACGAGACCCGCGGTGCGTAGCCGCACCGCGTGGAGTCCAAGTAAGGGGAAAGAGGGTAGCATGAGAAGGATGAGACCGACGGCAGGTAGACACGCCGTGCGGAGTCCCAAGTAGAAAAAGGCCTCAGTAACAGTAGCAAAAGTGCAACTCAGTCTTGCATACTCTTCCGTGTACTTTGCAAAATTCATCTAAAGACATTTAACCGCTCCCGTTGCTCGCTATCCCACTGTCTCTGTGCCTTCTGTAATCTTGGGACCGTTCTCCGCGGGTTGCGGAGGTTGTGCACGCGAAGAACCGAAAGTCCGAGTGAAGTGAACTGCCTGCGGAGCCTTCGCTTGCACACGTCCGCGGAACAAAAGGTTCCGCGGAGAGGAGCTGGAAGCCACACAATGGCGGCTCCCGTGTGGAAAGGAGTGGACCGCGGAGTGTCATTCATCGGTGAGGTTTGTGCACAAAGATTCAGGCCTTCCGTTTACAGAATTGCCAATAACTAGAGGTTGGGGTCCCGTGATTCCGCTACGTGTCTTAGTAGAACTGTGATAGCAGGGAGAGGTGTGGGATCCGCGGACGTCGCGGAATTGTGTCTGCGCGGAGATAATCAGGGGCGCGGCAAAACTGGGGATATCAGTGTCTTGGTGCGGTGAGCGTGGACAGTTCCTTGCTCTTTGCTTAGCGGAACTGCACGTGACCTTCAGATCAGTCATTGATGTCGGCAGCAAGCTTTGTGTATCAAGATTGCAGGAGACGGCAGCAGCAGTCATCTGTGCGGTGCTTCTTGCCGCGCTGAGCCACCAGCTACGAGGACACCCGGAGCTCCTCGCCGGTGCTGTACCGCACCCCAGTCAGCTCCTCGTCAGGCGCGGACCCACAGGTCCAACATCGACGGGTGAACGAGTGGCTGGAGCAGGTGCACTGGCGACCCATCATGGACGCTCTGGGCAACCGCATGGAGGTGGAGACCGTCTCTGGCCATGGCAGCCGAGGACCCAGCCATTCCCAGCACGACCCGGAGGAGCAGGAAGCTGCGGCTGCGGCACCACCGTGGTTTTCCGACCCCCAACCATCGTCGGAGCAACACTCCGATGGTGGCGGACTCGAAGTCTATCGCAGATTGGTCTACCAGCCCCGTGGAGGGCAGCAGCCGGCGGTGACTGGCGGCATGGTGACACATCATGCATCCTTGACAACACGTCCGCAGATGTCATCACAGAACCCCAAGGAAGCAGAAACCACCAACAACCCATTAGTAGATACCCAACGGCCAGCGGCAGATTTGCAGCAGAAGGAATCACTGGCTCCCGCACTTGGGATGCCTCTGGATTCCAATCCGCTGCGGCAGGTGGCAGAGACGGCTCCGGGAGATGCGGCAATGGGACCACCTGCAATGGGATCACAGGAGCAGCAGACGACCCCGCCAGCATTCCACCCGGTAGGCGAGCTGTCAGGAGTGCCGGGGCCCCCACAGACACCGGGATCCGCGCTGCTGTCAGTGAACCAGCCATCAGCGAATCAGCCCCCCGCGCCTGCGGGAGCAATGACGGTGGAACCCGCCGCACCCTCTCAGCCGCCAATGTACCTGCTGCAGCAGCCTTCGGGAATTGGCTAGGCAAGAGGGCTGGCGTAACCATATATGACCGGCCCAGCACTGTAGCAAAAGCCTCCGCAGCTGAGCATGAGTGCACCATTGATGGGGGCACCCCCACAAGCCATGCCAAGCGTACCACCATAGCAGCAGGCACACCCATCCCAAGCAGTAACCAGCGCGGTGCAAGTAAGAGCACTGCCGGCACCGGGATCACTCATCCAACAACCTTGGCAGCCCATGCCGCAAGCTAGAATGTCGGCTCAGTCCCAGGCAGGGATGACGCAGGGAGCCCCAACACAAGTGCCACCAGCAGGGACTCAACCATTAACCCTTCCGCAGTAGACAGTTGGGGGAGTGACACAGATGAGTGCCATGATCACGCAGTCCGCTCTGCCTCTGTGGGCGACACAGCAACAGTAGTCTGGGAGCATGACGCAAGGAGGGATGACACTCCCGACGATCGTGGCTGGCGCACCACCGCAGCCGCCAGTGGCTGCCCAGCAACAAATTTCCCATCACCAAATGATTGGGGCAGGGCCAGCAGGGCCACCGCCGCCAATGCCTCATCCACCACCTACAATGTAGGGTCATCCGCAACTATTGCCACAGCAGACATATGGAGTACAACACGTTGCGGGGATGGTCTAGCCGTATCCTGCGGCGGCGATTCCTACCAATCAATCGTATTGGGTGACCCAGATGATGCCATCAACACCTGGGATTCAGGCTCCGCCCCTTGGGACGGCATTCTTCTCCACACCCTACACCGCCACTTCGTCAGCACCTCCCTCCTGGTACATGCTTCCCCCTCCTATGCAGCCAGGTTTTCCCATATCCGCGGGACAGCCCCAAATGCTAAACCCCCCCACGGGATACTCCGCGGTCCCTCCTGCAACCATTCCACCCCCACGTGCTGTGACTGCGTTGACAACTAACCGCAGCACCGTCCCGCAGCTGCAGTATATCCGCTCCGAACCCACTAGTATCCCACGGTTGGATTCCTTCAAGGGTGCACCGGAAGAGGATCCCTGGGTCTGGCTCAGGCAAATTACCCTCTATGCTAGTATTGGTCGGATTCCGCTTGATCTCTGCCTTGCCACCGCGGAACTTCATCTCCAAGGGGTTGCAGCCGATTGGTACAACGCACGGGCACCTTTCCCTTCCTTTGAGGACTTTGGCAACGCCCTCATCGAGCGCTTCAAGCACCTGACAAAGGAAGAAGCACTGCGAAAGATTGAAAAGGAAGTCATGCGCAAAGACGACGATATCCGCAGATTTCTGGACCAGTTTCTGACCTGGGCCTCCGTGGCCAAACGTCCGCAAGGAGAGGGTCTGCCGCTATGAGTCCTGCTGCAAAACCTCATCCGCGTGCTTCCCGATGAAATCAGTACCCTTATGATCGCGGACCACTATCATTCCCTCCAGGACGCGGTGCGGGACGCCACATCCATTTTCACCAGACAGCGGTCCACTCGGCAATACCAGAGCGGGGAGACTCATGCCCCTTCCCCTTCTCACGCCTTGCCCCCGCAGCAGCAGAAGCCGCGAGCCTGGTACATGTGCCAGAGCTTGGAACACATTGCTCACATTTCTTGGAACACGCGGGCAATCGCCCGCGTAAGCAACAAGCTGCTCCGTGCTCCAACCCATTCTCCCAGGATCCCATGGTCCAGCAGTGGTAGCAATACTATAACCAGACGTGGCCGAATCAGCAACAGCAGCATCAGCGGCAGCAGCAACAATAGCAACCGCCCCCGCCCCCTACTGGACAGGATCAGGTGGCCCAGGGGACAGGCTAAGGTATCTTGCCAAACCGTCCGCCAAACCCCGCAGCCGGTGCCCGCAACGTAAAACTGGGCCTGCCGATGGCGGTGGACGAAACCACAGAGGTAACACCTACACCTGAGGAAACGGAGCTCATCACCCGTGCCCGTCGACTCAAGATCTGCGGATGGGACCTGCAGGAGGCTGCCCAACTCCAAAGCGATCTGCGGCGACGGGTAGAAGCTGCTGAGACCTGACTACAGGAGGCCGTTATTGCCCGTTCCGTGCGACCCCTGGAAAAGAGACGAATTGCGGATCCCGCACTGGTGAAAGTCCCAACCTCCGCCAATACCTCGTCGGTGCCCAACACTGCTCCTGCACCTGCAACAGAGTCCGCAGATCCGGTAGATAAACTCTTCACCACTCCCATCGCCTCCGTGAACGTCTTTGATTTTCTCCGACTGCATCCCGAGCTGGCTCCGCGGCTCAAAGAAGAATTCACCCAAGCCAGCCACCGCCTCTAGACCGTTGGCATCTCCCTTACCTGCACCACTCCGCCGCACGGCACTCAGAATACTCGACAAGTTGTAGCGGAGGTGCTACCAAGACTGGCCACGGAGGACATGGATTGGGGCTGGGCACCACAACCTTTAGAACCACCTCGCCGCGATGACCACCACTAGTAAGTTGCCTGCTGCGTGGTTTGGATCTGCGGACGCAAGTTCCTTGCTATCTTTGACACGGGGGCAACCCACACCACCGTGGCGCTCCACGTCCCGTGCCTCGTCGGATGGACAGACCACATCCTCCCGACGCGTCGACTGTTCAGCAACTCCGTGGGAGGTATGGATTATGGGGACGAAGAAGTCCGGGGCCAGCCCATGCAGGTGGGTTCCCTTCACAAACCTATGAACGTTCAAGTCACACAGGCTCGGACTTATGACGTCCTCCTGGGCATGGACTATCTCCTTCCGCGGCAAGGCAACCTCCCGTTCTCATTGGGGGTCATGCAACTCACCTCCGCCACTGGTACAAAGGAATACGCCCTCATCACTGTGGGGGATCGAGTAACGGTGCCGGTAACCGGTGACTCACCATTTTCCCTCTCCAATACGGCACAAGAAGATGCACGCCTACGTTTCCACCGCAGCCAAGCCCCCGCAGAGGTCACCCTTGACGCGGAACAGGGCCCTGCTAGGGAATGGCGTGAACTCTCCGCGGACCTCACGGAACCAGGAGTGCGTGCCAGCCTCTTGGGACTGTGGCAACAAGGCGAGCAGGCGCTCGGCCAAGGCCTCCCGATGGATGATGACGAGGACTTCTACCCCATCCGCGACGAACGGCCGTCTTTGCCTCCACGATGGGATCATATGCTGCACTCTCGCCTCTCACCCCACCAAAAGCAGGACTTTCGGGAACTGCTGGACTCCTACGCCGACATCTTTGCTGGCGCGGCAACAGACTTAGGGGCTGTCAATGCGTTCCATGTTATTAACTCCGGCGCGGCCACCGCGGTCAAACAGAAGGTCCGTCAAATCCTCCCTGACCAGGAGCAGATCATCAACGAAGGTCTCGCGGAGTTGAAGGCGTAGGGTGTGATAGTCCCCACTGTCACCCCTGGCGCACCAACGTGGTCATTGTTGGCAAACCAGACGGCTCCAAACACTTCTGTGTGGACTTCCGCGACCTCAACCGCTTGACGGAAGAAGATACATACCCCATGCCGCTGATTGTCGACATCTTGGAATGTCAGCAAGGGCGCGGATGGCTTGCGAAACTCGACGTCAAGGCAGCCTTCCACGCCATTCCTATGCACCCGGACTCCATTTTCAAGACGGCATTCTTCACTCCAGAGGGACTCTACGCATTCACCCGTATGCCCTTTGGTCTCCGCAATGCCAGTGCCACATTTCAGCGCATCATGGACTCCACTCTCCGCGGCATCCGCAATGTGAGCTGCTACATCGACGACATCATTGTCGCGGCCCATAGTTTCGCGGATCTCTTCCCTTCCCTCTCTGCTGTCTTCTCGGCTCTTCGCGCTGCCAATCTCAAGCTCAAAGCCTGTAAGTGTTCCATCAGTGCCACGGAGATGGATTTTATGGGATTTGTCCTGAGCGCCGAGGGTATCAAGTCCGATCCCGCAAAAATAGCTGCAGTACAGGAGTGGCGCCAACCCACCACTGCGGGACAGGTCAAAATCTTTCTTGGCTTTGTCTCCTTCTACCGCAAGTTTGTCCGCGACCACGCCCGCATTATCCGCCCACTGGAGCAGCTGACCCATCAGGACACCCCATTTGAGTGGACGCCGGAGTGTGGCGCTGCCTGGGCGGAAATCAAGCATCGCCTGGTCACCGCGCCCATGCTCGAGTTTCCTGATTTCAACCTTCCCTTCTCCATCACAACTGACTGGTCCCGCGACGGCCTCGGTGCCATACTGTCGCAATCGGTCCAGGAACCAGTCCAACGAGTGATTGCGTACGCCAGTCGCACCCTCACCGAGGGTGAGCGGAATTACCCACTAGTGAAGGGTGAATGTTTGGCTGTGTTATGGGCACTGCAGCACTTCCGCGACTACATCAAGAACGGCAAGCCCTTCACGGTCCTGACCGATCACCAAGCGCTGCAATGGCTCCTCACTACATAGAACCATGAGGGCATCCTGGCCAAATGGGCTCTCCTCCTGTAGGGCTATAACTTAAAGATCAAGTACCAGCCCACGCTCGCCAATCGACACGCTGATGCCCTCAGCCGCCTCCCTCAAGAAGACTGGCCTCACTCCGCGGATCCGCGGAAAGATCCCTTGGACCCCTCCACAGCTGCTTCTCCACCAACCGACAATGAACCTCAGTGGGAGGGAGTCGCTCAAGAATTTACGGATGAGGAATCTGCGGCGACGTACCAACTCCTATCCGAGATAGAACCAGCCGAACCCCTCAGCGCCGCGGAGACTCTTCTAGCCCTCCATCCCACTGGGCACCTGCTGGCCCGCCGTTTCAACCCCACCATCTGCGGCTGGACGCTTGAAGAAATCGCGCCCCATCTTCCCCCCCGCTCTTCATTACCACGATCACGCCGAACTCCCTCTGCCGCGGCACCTGCAACCGCCCCTCCGACACTGCCTCCAGCACCATCTACCTCCCCTCTCCTTCATGCTCGCCATCCCCTTTCCCTGGTTGATTTCCTCCTCCACTTGCCTGCGTCTGCTGGGCGCCCCCAGAATCTTTTCTCCTCCGTGAATCCCTCTCTCTCTCCCACCGGCATCCGCCTCTCGTGCACCTTCCTCCAGGATACAGGTGTCTGCATGGTGACCCATAGCATCGCTACAGCACACTCCCGCGTCCGAGAGGATGCCTGCCGTACGCCATGCACGTGGGCTCCTACTCCGTTGATACCCAGCCCAGCGGCATCCACTGAAGTCCACGTGGCATGGTGCCACGTCTAGGTCTGTGGCCGCGAATTCGTCGCCATCGTGGACACCGGCGCCACCCATACCACCATTGCGTTGCGGATGGCTCGCGCATTAAGACTGGACCACCTCATCACACCCAACCGGCTCCGCTTCTCCATATCCACCGGAGCCATCCATGCGCCCATCGGTCAAATCGTGGCCCTACCCATCCAAGTCGCCAACGTGCATGCACCTCATACTGTGCAGGTGTGCGATGTCCGCACATACGACATGCTCCTCGCAGTCGACTGGCTCGCGCCGCGCCAAG
Organism: Penium margaritaceum; assembly: GCA_023375785.1. Lineage (NCBI taxonomy): Eukaryota > Viridiplantae > Streptophyta > Zygnematophyceae > Desmidiales > Peniaceae > Penium > Penium margaritaceum. Next base: position 36,472 of record SZWC01001333.1, read on the forward strand.
CAGATATACTGCTCGGCGCTGGCATCCTCAGTCTCATTTCCATCTCCGGCATTCAATCGTTTACCCCCCTCTTTTCCTCAGCTCGTCCATCCCCTGATCCACTTCCCATGGTTCTCACGCCATCGACCTCTGGCACTCGGTTCACTCGTTGCGTCACACGGAGCTCAGGGGTCAATCACGGAACTGCCTTCGCCATGGCTCGTCCGTCCAGCGCGGAGTCCGCGCATGAGAACCGAGGGGGTGGTGGCATTACGAGGCGACCTATTTAGCGGCAGACTGCAAACCGAGCCGAAACCGGAATGAGACACTCCGCACCACCTGTGACGACAGCCTCACCTGGGGCATCTCAGGCCCCCCCGGGACCCTTCCGCGCCCCCGGCAGTAGCAACAGCAACAACTTCACCTGAAACACCTCCAACTTTGGGCCATCCTGCATCACTTGGGGCATCTCCGGCTGCCCGAGACCCTTCCGCGCCACCTAGAACATCCCCGGCTCCTCGAATCCCCTCCGCTTCGCCAAGGACACCTGTGGCCCCACAGGGTCCCCCTGCACTCTCAACAACAGTAGCGGCAACCTCACCTGAAACAGCACCGACGGCAGACCCTTCCGCATCCCCAACAACGGCAAGCCCAGGAGTAACTCCGGTCCCAGACCCCACCGCACCACCCACAGCAGCAACCCCAGCAGTATCACCAGGAGCACCTCCGACGCAGGTCCCTCCCGCATCACCGGTGCTAACCGCATCCGCAGGCGCACCACCGCCCCTTGGCCCCTTCGTGCCAACAGCGCATTCTTCCTCCCCACCGGCCTTGCGAGACAAGCCGGCACACGGCACACCACACCCCGCACTCAGTGCAGGAACAATAATGGAAGGAGCGCGGACCAACCTGGAAGAGAGCTCCGGAGATAGCGGAGATCAGCCCAAGGCAAATCAGCTACTGGACGTGGTCAGCAGTGTTATTATGCACCTGCAGGACGAGCTCTCGGAGGCAATCCGCGCGGACATGGGGGACTCCTTTTGCAACAAGGCATGGCACGTGGCTCTGAAAGGTGCGGCCAAGACTACACTGGCACTGAACCAGCGCGGACGACAAGACCAACTGCTAGAAACAGCAGGTGCGGAGCGACTCATTTCGGCGCTCCGCAACATCCTCTATCCTCGGCCGAGCAGTGGAATGACAGGTGTGGCCACATTTCTTGATAAAGAACAACCAGAAAGCGCGGTGAACACTGCCCGTGAATGGTGGCTCCTGGTCCGCAACGACCAGAACGCGGACCCCACCCGACGCTACGTGCATGTACTTCAGGAACGCACCAGGGCACTTACTCTCTACCATGCCCGCTAGATGCCTGCGGGAACGATGGAGGCACTAGACCGGAAAACCGCGGCAAAGGTCTGGAGGTGGGGATATCTGATCGGGCTGGTCACTGCCAGATGGGGAGCACAATACACGGCGGCGGAACTTGCAAGCATCACAGATGCGGAGATGCAATACGAGAATTGGTATGCCGCCATCAGTGAATGCTGGCAGCTCACGTTGGATGGAGCTCCTTGGCAGCGGATAGTAGCCGTGGTAGCACAGGGACTGTGGAAGACACTATCAGGAGTGGGCACACATCTAACGGAAGAGGCCGCAAACCACTGGGCCCGGGAAGCAGCTGGAGTGTGTCGGGAGGAGAAGAGCCGAATTCTTATGGAGGCTCAGGAATACCTCCGCGAATCTCCTTGGCTCATGTAGACAAGGGGCAAGCTGCAGGCTATCTGGCAGCAGAGGGCGGAAGAAGAGAAGCAAGAAGCAGAGGTAGCTGTAACACAGGTTGTCGCGGAGCTGGAGACACAACTGGAGGAGGCAGGAGTGGAGGCCGCTGTGGAAGAAACAGAAGATGCGGGGCGAGGTGTGGCAGAAGCAATGAGGCCAATGGCGGAACAAGAGATAGGAGAAAAAGCAGCGGAGCAACAGGGAATGGTACAAGCGGCAGGCGGAAGTCAGAGACAGGATGAGCGTGCACAAGTGAGACCGGCTGGAGCCAGGAGGACAACATGGAAGGGCGTTCCCCGACCTGGCTTGTCAAAAGCTCTGCGGGATAAACAGGCCAGGCTTTAGAAGGTGGCCAAGCAAGCTGCGGCATCAGCAAGCGCCAGCAGACACGCTGCCCCACACCAAGCGGCCTCAATCAGCGCCGCAGCCACCCCCAGGAAGGAGCCAACCGCGAAGACAGAAATCCCCTCCGCAAACGTCACGCCGATATCCTACCGACCAGGACAAGAAAAGCGAACCATCAAGGATAGCATGGTTGGTACACCCACTGCCAAGCGCGGCAAGCAGCACCGCCTTGCTCAGGACACACCGAAGAACATCGACCCGGCGCAGCTCGTCCAAGCCCTGCGGGACGCGGCANCGAGGGTGAGCGGAATTACCCACTAGTGAAGGGTGAATGTTTGGCTGTGTTATGGGCACTGCAGCACTTCCGCGACTACATCAAGAACGGCAAGCCCTTCACGGTCCTGACCGATCACCAAGCGCTGCAATGGCTCCTCACTACATAGAACCATGAGGGCATCCTGGCCAAATGGGCTCTCCTCCTGTAGGGCTATAACTTAAAGATCAAGTACCAGCCCGCGCTCGCCAATCGACACGCTGATGCCCTCAGCCGCCTCCCTCAAGAAGACTGGCCTCACTCCACGGATCCGCGGAAAGATCCCTTGGACCCCTCCACAGCTGCTTCTCCACCAACCGACAATGAACCTCAGTGGGAGGGAGTCGCTCAAGAATTTACGGATGAGGAATCTGCGGCGACGTACCAACTCCTATCCGAGATAGAACCAGCCGAACCCCTCAGCGCCGCGGAGACTCTTCTAGCCCTCCATCCTACTGGGCACCTGCTGGCCCGCCGTTTCAACCCCACCATCTGCGGCTGGACGCTTGAAGAAATTGCGCCCCATCTTCCCCCCCGCTCTTCATTACCACGATCACGCCAAACTCCCTCTGTCGCGGCACCTGCAACCGCCCCTCCGACACTGCCTCCAGCACCATCTACCTCCCCTCTCCTTCATGCTCGCCATCCCCTTTCCTTGGTTGATTTCCTCCTCCACTTGCCTGCGTCTGCTGGGCGCCCCCAGAATCTTTTCTCCTCCGTGAATCCCTCTCTCTCTCCCACCGGCATCCGCCTCTCGTGCACCTTCCTCCAGGATACAGGTGTCTGCATGGTGACCCATAGCACCGCTACAGCACACTCCCGCATCCGAGAGGATGCCTGCCGTGCGCCATGCACGTGGGCTCCTACTCCGTTGATACCCAGCCCAGCGGCATCCACTGAAGTCCACGTGGCATGGTGCCACGTCTAGGTCTGTGGCCGCGAATTCGTCGCCATCGTGGACACCGGCGCCACCCATACCACCATTGCGTTGCGGATGGCTCGCGCATTAAGACTGGACCACCTCATCACACCCAACCGGCTCCGCTTCTCCACATCCACCAGAGCCATCCATGCGCCCATCGGTCAAATCGTGGCCCTACCCATCCAAGTCGCCAACGTGCATGCACCGCATACTGTGCAGGTGTGCGATGTCCGCACATACGACATGCTCCTCGCAATCGACTGGCTCGCGCCGCGCCAAGCAGATATACTGCTCGGCGCTGGAATCCTCAGTCTCATTTCCATCTCCGGCATTCAATCGTTTACCCCCCTCTTTTCCTCAGCTCGTCCATCCCCTGATCCACTTCCCATGGTTCTCACGCCATCGACCTCTGGCACTCGGTTCACTCGTCGCGTCACACGGAGCTCAGGGGTCAATCACGGAACTGCCTTCGCCATGGCTCGTCCGTCCAGCGCGGAGTCCGCGCATGAGAATCGAGGGGGTGGTGGCATTACGAGGCGACCTATTTAGCGGCAGACTGCAAACCGAGCCGAAACCGGAATGAGACACTCCGCACCACCTGTGACGACAGCCTCACCTGGGGCATCTCAGGCCCCCCGGGACCCTTCCGCGCCCCCGGCAGTAGCAACAGCAACAACTTCACCTGAAACACCTCCAACTTTGGGCCATCCTGCATCACTTGGGGCATCTCCGGCTGCCCGGGACCCTTCCGCGCCACCTAGAACATCCCCGGCTCCTCGAATCCCCTCCGCTTCGCCAAGGACACCTGTGGCCCCACGGGGTCCCCCTGCACTCTCAACAACAGTAGCGGCAACCTCACCTGAAACAGCACCGACGGCAGACCCTTCCGCATCCCCAACAACGGCAAGCCCAGGAGTAACTCCGGTCCCAGACCCCACCGCACCACCCACAACAGCAACCCCAGCAGTATCACCAGGAGCACCTCCGACGCAGGTCCCTCTCGCATCACCGGTGCTAACCGCATCCGCAGGCGCACCACCGCCCCTTGGCCCCTTCGTGCCAGCAGCGCATTCTTCCTCCCCACCGGCCTTGCAAGACAAGCCGGCACACGGCACACCACACCCCGCACTCAGTGCAGGAACAATAATGGAAGGAGCGCGGACCAACCTGGAAGAGAGCTCCAGAGATAGCGAAGATCAGCCCAAGCCAAATCAGCTACTGGACGTGGTCAGCAGTGTTATTATGCACCTGCAGGACGAGCTCTCGGAGGCAATCCGCGTGGACATGGGGGACTCCTTTTGCAACAAGGCATGGCACGTGGCTCTGAAAGGTGCGGCCAAGACTACACTGGCACTGAACCTGCGCGGACGACAAGACCAACTGCTAGAAACAGCAGGTGCGGAGCGACTCATTTCGGCGCTCCGCAACATCCTCTATCCTCGGCCGAGCAGTGGAATGACAGGTGTGGCCACATTTCTTGATAAAGAACAACCAGAAAGCGCGGTGAACACTGCCCGTGAATGGTGGCTCCTGGTCCGCAACGACCAGAATGCGGACCCCACCCGACGCTACGTGCATGTACTTCAGGAACGCGCCAGGGCACTTACTCTCTACCATGCCCGCTAGATGCCTGCGGGAACGATGGAGGCACTAGACCGGAAAACCGCGGCAAAGGTCTGGAGGTGGGGATATCTGATCGGGCTGGTCACTGCCAGATGGGGAGTACAATACACGGCGGCGGGACTTGCAAGCATCACAGATGCGGAGATGCAATACGAGAATTGGTATGCCGCCATCAGTGAATGCTGGCAGCTCACGTTGGATGGAGCTCCTTGGCAGCGGATAGTAGCCGTGGTAGCACAGGGACTGTGGAAGACACTATCAGGAGTGGGCACACATCTAACGGAAGAGGCCGCAAACCACTGGGCCCGGGAAGCAGCTGGAGTGTGTCAAGAGGAGAAGAGCCGAATTCTTATGGAAATAGAGGAGGCTCAGGAATACCTCAGCGAATCTCCTTGGCTCATGTAGATAAGGGGCAAGCTGCAGGCTATCTGGCAGCAGAGGGCAGAAGAAGAGAAGCAAGAAGCAGAGGTAGCTGTAACACAGGTTGTCGCGGAGCTGGAGACACAACTAGAGGAGGCAGGAGTGGAGGCCGCTGTGGAAGAAACAGAAGATGCGGGGCGAGGTGTGGCAGAAGCAATGAGGCCAACGGCGGAACAAGAGATAGGAGAAAAAGCAGCGGAGCAACAGGGAATGGTACAAGCGGCAGGCGGAAGTCAGAGACAGGATGAGCGTGCACAAGTGAGACCGGCTGGAGCCAGGAGGACAACATGGAAGGGCGTTCCCCGACCTGGCTTGTCAAAAGCTCTGCGGGATAAACAGGCCAGGCTTTAGAAGGTGGCCAAGCAAGCTGCGGCATCAGCAAGCGCCAGCAGACACGCTGCTCCACACCAAACGGCCTCAATCAGCGCCGCAGCCACCCCCAGGAAGGAGCCAACCGCGAAGACAGAAATCCCCTCCGCAAACGTCATGCCGATATCCTACCGACCAGGACAAGAAAAGCGAACCATCAAGGATAGCATGGTTGGTACACCCACTGCCAAGCGCGGCAAGCAGCACCGCCTTGCTCAGGACACACCGAAGAACATCGACCCGGCGCAGCTCGTCCAAGCCCTGCGGGACGCGGCACNGATAAACAGGCCAGGCTTTAGAAGGTGGCCAAGCAAGCTGCGGCATCAGCAAGCGCCAGCAGACACGCTGCCCCACACCAAGCGGCCTCAATCAGCGCCGCAGCCACCCCCAGGAAGGAGCCAACCGCGAAGACAGAAATCCCCTCCGCAAACGTCACGCCGATATCCTACCGACCAGGACAAGAAAAGCGAACCATCAAGGATAGCATGGTTGGTACACCCACTGCCAAGCGCGGCAAGCAGCACCGCCTTGCTCAGGACACACCGAAGAACATCGACCCGGCGCAGCTCGTCCAAGCCCTGCGGGACGCGGCACAAGCCATGGAGTTGCTCATGGCAGTATTCCGTAATGTCCCAATGCCCGTTGGCTCGGTTCCAGCTCACTTGCAGCCCCTGCTGGGAGGCGTCGGTGCAACAGTGCACCAAGAGAAAGGGGCAAAGGAAACCACCGCGGTCCCTGAGACCAAGGAGAGGACCGCGAGGGTGGTGATCTCCGAGCTGAGTGAGTCACCAGAGCCGGATGAAGAACAGCCCATTGCAAAGGGGCCAGGTCTGTTGCGACTCCACGAGGCAGCGGCGGGAAAAAAGCCAGGGGCAGAGACGGGCGAGGTCCGCGGAGCACGGGGTCGGCGGCATACGGCACTACCAGAGGTGGGGCTGCGTGGCTAGTGGAACGAAGGGGAACTACGTGCGGTGGGAATCCTGCGGCTCTTCCCAGTGCCGGACAGCTGGGACAGAGAGCCACCCGCGTATGATGAAGAGAATCGACGGCGCCTGCAGGCAATGAAGGCGGAGCAGGATGCAAGGCGAGCCCGGGGGCTGCCAGCGCTACAGAAAGAGAAGAAGAGGAAGGCAGGGGAGGCTGTCGCGAAAAAGACAAGCAAGAAGGGACCCGTTGAAGCACAAGATTGGCAAATCTGGCAGACCGCTCACATCTTGCTCCGCGCCACAACCAAGGAACAACAAAGAACGGAAGCGGACAAGGTGTACAAAACCTTGGGCGCCGAGATGGGGGTGGAGTATGACCGGCGGAAGAAGGATGACCTCGCCCGCCTCTTTGAGCAGTATGCATGGGAGGGCGGTCGCCTCTGGCGGACCACGCCACATATCCTGTGGGTGCCTTCGCCCACCATGCAGAGAGCGGTGGTCGAGGCCTACCACCGACACCACCATTCCGGGGTGCAAGTACTAAAGGAGCGGTTATCCCCCATCCTGCATGTGCCAGATCTTCTGGTAATCATAAAAGAAGTGGTGCAACACTGCGCGCCATACGAGCAACACCGAAAAGTTACGTCGCGGAACATGCCCCTATACTTGCCCTCTCCCATTGGGGAACCCTTGGATTGTATCATTGACTTCCATGGGCCACGCCCTCGCCGCGCTCAAGGGGAGCAGTACTAGATTGCAGCAGTGGATCACTTTACCAAGTTTGTATGGGTCAAGGCCGTCCCCGACAAGTCCTCAGAACGGGCGGCCCGCTTCATCCGTGAGGAGATCTTCTACCGCTTCGGTAGTTGTCGCGTGGTGCACAACGACAACGACACAGAGTTTGCAGGGGCATTCCGCGAAGAACTCGCGGAGTGGGGCGTGCAGCACGTGCACTCCGGACGGTACCGCCCCCAGTCTCAAGGACAAGTCGAGCGGTTGCACGAAGTCCTCGAACGGGCAGTGGCCACCGCGGAGGAAAGAGACTGGGGGGAAACCCTCAAGAAAACTGCCCACTTCCTCAACATCACCCCCAGCCACGCCACATTGTTCTCGCCCCACGTCCTCCTCTTCGGACAGCCTCCGCGCGCGGCTCTGGGCATGCCGCAACCACCACTGCAGATACCACTTGACCCGGAGCAGTAGCAGGATGGGCGATCAGAGGAGGAACGGGAGATGGCGAAAGACAAGGAGGTACAGGAGTGGTACCGAGCACGATGCCAGAAAACATCTGCAGTGAGGGCAGAGGCTCGGCTCCGCACCTCTGTCTCGGCCTGGCGCTGATGCGACGCTGCCAACCGACGCCTCAACCATGGGCCAATCAGGGAAGGGAACCCGGTCCACCTCCGCCCATTCCCAGGCGCGGGACGTGAAGCAGGGAAGGCACGCGAGGTGTACTGCGTGGCCGCCGTGGACGCGGGACACGTTTGGTTGGAAGGTCCGGATGGGTTCAGTGAGCGGAGCTACCCGGCCACCGAGTTCGTCCTGCTGCCCCCGGCTTGGCAGACACACATACCAAGAATGGGTGGGGAGCTTCCCCCGCTTGAGCAATGCAAAGGCTCAAGGGGATGGCGGGCGGAGGAGGTGTTGGAGCGGTGTGAGGCTCAGGTGTCGGAGCAAGAGGAAGCATGGAGCCAGGAACCTGAGGAAGATGAACCAACGGACGGCTCCGATGTTCAGGAGGTATCCGCGGGGGAAGTGCAGGCGCCGTAGAGGCGACAAAGGGAGGAGCAAGGAGGCCGGCAGTAGCAGGAGCGCCCGGAACGACCGGAGCAGTCGGAATCACAACGAATGGGCAGCGGAGAGGAAACCCTTAGGACACCCGCTGCTACTCCGCGGAAAGGTGCACCCATGAGCCCCCGTGACCTGGCCAGCTACACAGGCCCCTGCACGGTGTGCGGGGAAAACTTGCCGGAGGCATCCCTCTTGAAGGTCGTCTGCCGCGTCCGCGGCCAGCCAGCGCACCAGGGGCTGGCCAAGAGCTGCATTGGGCTAAACCGCATGTGTCTGAACTGCCTCAAGGAGGGTCAGGAGAAGGAAGCGGAGCAGAAGAAGAAAGGAGGTGACGGGGCTGGCCCAGGCCTAGGAGGAGAAGCACGCGGAAGGTGGGATCCGGCGGAAGAGGAGGAAGAGGAGGAGGAGCAGGCAGGGAAGCGGCAAGGACCCCGCACGGTCTCGGGCACAACCATGCGGCGATGGCAGGAGGAGGGATGGGTGGCAGCAGTGGAACAGGCCAGGAAGGAGAAGGAAAGCAAAACATGCGCCCAATGTGGGCACCACTGGGGCAGGACGGTACAGGATTGTGAAGGATGTCACCAGAAAACATGTGACAAGTGCCTGGAACAGCCGCAAAATGCAAAAGGGGTACGTAGCGGACCAAAGAGGTGCAGGCGGTGTCGCCGAGAGGTCGAACATCAGCAGGGAACACGGAAGCCACCGCAGGTAACCACGGAAGGGGAAGAACTGGACTCGGAGAATGAGGAAGACTCGCCCAGAGCAACCGCGGAGAGCTGCCCCACCTGTGTCAGGGCGGTCAGCAAGGGTGA
>SZWC01001333.1:56428-66690 GCA_023375785.1 Penium margaritaceum
AAAACATTGAACATTGCACCTCAGCATTGCACATTGCACGCAAGGTCTGGAACAGAGCAAACTGTTGATAGAAAAAACTCCATTGAGAACACACATCAGAAAGTTGCAGACACTAGGAAATGGACCATGACCTAATCACGGTCCAACTACTTTTTTCCACGGGCAGGTCGCTTGTGGCTAGATCCAGCAGCTGCATTGCCAACTCCTGCTGCTGTTGTTGAACGCTTGGTCCCACTGGTAGATCCTGCTGCTGTTGTAGGTGAGGTGGGTCTTTCACTTGGGTTCTCATCATTCTCAGCTTCTGCACCACCCTCTCCCCCTGCCTCAGTCCCACCACCTTGCTCAGTAGGCACTGATGCAGTTGTGGCTGAAACTTTCTCCCGCATGCAAACACGGCGGGCATGTGGCAGGCCCGGGGCATCTCCCATGCTGCGGATGTGTGCCTCCACCTCCACCACCTCATCATCAAATGTGGACTCCTCCTCCTCCTCCTCCTGTCCCTCGTCACCACTGCTTTCATCACTGTCACCATCACCCTGCTCCACCTCATCTCCCTCTTCCACTATGTCCCCATCCTGCTCGCTTGCATCCCATTCCTCTATGTCCACCGCCCTGATGAGCTGCTCTGCTACACGCCTGCCATTGCGGCCATAGTGTTTGCGAATCCTCACGTTGCACCTCACGAGCAGCTCCAGTGTCGACACAAGCAGGCAGTTCCTCATAGCAGTGTGCACGAGCTCGTGAGTATAGAATGCCCTTTCACATTCAGAGGACGAGCAAGGCTGAGACAACAGTTTCAGGACAAGGTCACGGAGAACAGGAAGGTAGGCAGTGAAATTGACATGCCATTCAACTGCACTCATGGTGCGGCACTTGACTTTTGCAACAGCAGCAACTGCCCTGGCATTTCTTGTGACAGAGACGTTTGGGTCGACATCAACCATGACTTGAGCCCTCTGAAATGCAGAAATCTCCTTCATCAACTGATCATGCTTGTCCTCAGGAACCAGAGCATCAGCCACAGACTGCCAGGCCTGCAGTGTCACATAGTCCGCGGACAGGTCGTTGCCAAAGTGTTCCGGATGAACACGTCTGGCAGCAGCATACAGTGGACATGCCATGTTGGTGGACCAACGGTGGTTCAGGCGGCCCAGCACATAATCCACATGCACCTTTGCAACTTTTGCTGCCTTTTTCCCCTTTTTCTCAGCCAGTGCAGCCAACTCCTCACAGCATTCCAACAAGGCCTCGTAAATCTCACTTGCACCCCCACCCGGGCTGTCTGCCACCCTCAGTGCCCGCACAACAGGCTCCAGGAGGTCCTTGAGCTGGCGTACCTGCAGCCAAAACACTCTACGCCTCACAATGCGGCGAACCTCCTTCTTACGGGCCTTGTACCCACTGTCCCTCTTGCTGCCGAGCTGCTTCCACAAGTCAGAGTCCACCAACGTCTCCAAGTTCTCTTTCTGGTCTAGCATTCTCTCGGCCATGGTGAACACTGAAGCAAAGCAAGTGTCACATCGTGGGACCAGGACCTTCCCATTGGTCCTGGCCTTCAGCCACGATCGGGGCATCTCGTTGTTCCTGAAGAATGAGACCACTTTCTCACACCTTGAAATAACTCCAGCCCCCCATGCACACTTTGCAACATCCTTCATCACCAGGTCTATGTTGTGGGCACAGCAGCCTTGCCAAAAGATGCTTGGGTACTTTGCTGCCAGGTCACCAAAGGCACGCTTGTTGGTACTGGTGTTGTCACAGATGACAGAAACGACCCTCGATACGCCCACCTCTTCGATGGCTGCCTCGATGACGCTGGCTGTGTACTCGGCATCCCTGGTCATGCCGCTTGCGTCTCTCCTGAAAACGTGCACGGAGCCCTGCGCGTTTACTGCCATTGCGTTGTAGATTGGGCGGATTTGCTGGTCACTCCACTCATCCACGGCAAGACCGGTGCCGTAGATGTCCCACGCCTGCTTGACTGGGATGTCCAGCTCCGCTAGCTCTCTGTCCAGGGCCGGGAGTAGCTCCTTGACGACTGTAGTCCTGCTAGGGAGGCGGAAACTGTTTGTGGTCTTGCGTGCAGCTTTCACAACATCCATGATGCACGGCTCTCTGCAGAAGGAGATCGGGAGGGCCGATATGGCCATCNTCACTTGGGTTCTCATCATTCTCGGCTTCTGCACCACCCTCTCCCCCTGCCTCAGTCCCACCACCTTGCTCAGTAGGCACTGATGCAGTTGTGGCTGAAACTTTCTCCCGCATGCGAACACGGCGGGCATGTGGCAGGCCCGGGGCATCTCCCATGCTGCGGATGTGTGCCTCCACCTCCACCACCTCATCATCAAATGTGGACTCCTTCCCTCCTCCTCCTGTCCTTCGTCACCACTGCTTTCATCACTGTCACCATCACCCTGCTCCACCTCATCTCCCTCTTCCACTATGTCCCCATCCTGCTCGCTTGCATCCCCTTCCTCTATGTCCACCGCCCTGATGAGCTGCTCTGCTACACGCCTGCCATTGCGGCCATAGTGTTTGCGAAGCCTCACGTTGCACCTCACGAGCAGCTCCAGTGTCGACACAAGCAGGCAGTTCCTCCTAGCAGTGTGCACGAGCTCGTGAGTATAGAATGCCCTTTCACATTCAGAGGACGAGCAAGGCTGAGACAACAGTTTTAGGGCAAGGTCACGGAGAACAGGAAGGTAGGCAGTGAAATTGACATGCCATTCAACTGCACTCATGGTGCGGCACTTGACNAGTAGCTCCTTGACGACTGTAGTCCTGCTAGGGAGGCGGAAACTGTTTGTGGTCTTGCGTGCAGCTTTCACAACATCCATGATGCACGGCTCTCTGCAGAAGGAGATCGGGAGGGCCGATATGGCCATCAGCTTGACGATCGAGAGCTGGCACTTCTCGTTCGCCTTGCGCTCCGCGTGCTGGTCTAGAGTGGTCTGCCGGAAAGAGGAGGCACGGCTGATGTCGAACAGCGGCACTTGCCCTTCCAGATGGGTGGAAGGGGAGGCACGGGAAACTTGCTGCTGCTGCTGCTGCTGCTGCTGCTGCTGCTGCTGCTGCTGCTTCTGCTGCCGGTCTTCCTGCTGCTCCTCATCGTCACTGTCTTCAAGAAGTGTGAACCCAGCAACTGCTGCCTCCTGTTCGCGCTGCCTCTTCTCCCACAGTTTGATCCATGGCACTGGGAGATCAGCAGTACCCCACTCCTCGCCCATGCCCTNCAGGAACCAGAGCATCAGCCACAGACTGCCAGGCCTGCAGTGTCACATAGTCCGCGGAAAGGTCGTTGCCAAAGTGTTCCGGATGAACACGTCTGGCAGCAGCATACAGTGGACATGCCATGTTGGTGGACCAACGGTGGTTCAGGCGGCCCAGCACATAATCCACATGCACCTTTGCAACTTTTGCTGCCTTTTTCCCCTCTTTCTCAGCCAGTGCAGCCAACTCCTCACAGCAGTCCAACAGGGCCTCGTAAATCTCACTTGCACCCCCACCCGGGCTGTCTGCCACCCTCAGTGCCCGCACAACAGGCTCCAGGAGGTCCTTGAGCTGGCGTACCTGCAGCCAAAACACTCTACGCCTCACAATGCGGTGAACCTCCTTCTTACGGGCCTTGTACCCACTGTCCCTCTTGCTGCCGAGCTGCTTCCACAAGTCAGAGTCCACCAACGTCTCCAAGTTCTCTTTCTGGTCTAGCATTCTCTCGGCCATGGTGAACACTGAAGCAAAGCAAGTGTCACATCGTGGGACCAGGACCTTCCCATTGGTCCTGGCCTTCAGCCACGATCGGGGCATCTCGTTGTTCCTGAAGAATGAGACCACTTTCTCACACCTTGAAATAACTCCAGCCCCCCATGCACACTTTGCAACATCCTTCATCGCCAGGTCTATGTTGTGGGCACAGCAGCCTTGCCAAAAGATGCTTGGGTACTTTGCTGCCAGGTCACCAAAGGCACGCTTGTTGGTACTGGTGTTGTCACAGATGAAAGAAACGACCCTCGATACGCCCACCTCTTCGATGGCTGCCTCGATGACGCTGGCTGTGTACTCGGCGTCCCTGGTCATGCCGCTTGCGTCTCTGCTGAAAACGTGCACGGAGCCCTGCGCGTTTACTGCCATTGCGTTGTAGATTGGGCGGATCTGCTGGTCACTCCACTCATCCACGGCAAGACTGGTGCCGTAGATGTCCCACGCCTGCTTGACTGGGATGTCCAGCTCCGCTAGCTCTCTGTCCACGGCCGGGAGTAGCTCCTTGACGACTGTAGTCCTGCTAGGGAGGCGGAAACTGTTTGTGGTCTTGCGTGCAGCTTTCACAACATCCATGATGCACGGCTCTCTGCAGAAGGAGATCGGGAGGGCCGATATGGCCATCAGCTTGACGATCGAGAGCTGGCACTTCTCGTTCGCCTTGCGCTCCGCGTGCTGGTCTAGAGTGGTCTGCCGGAAAGAGGAGGCACGGCTGACGTCAAACAGCGGCACTTGCCCTTCCAGATGGGTGGAAGGGGAGGCACGGGAAACTTGCTGCTGCTGCTGCTGCTGCTGCTGCTGCTGCTGCTTCTGCTGCCGGTCTTCCTGCTGCTCCTCATCGTCACTGTCTTCAAGAAGTGTGAACCCAGCAACTGCTGCCTCCTGTTCGCGCTGCCTCTTCTCCCACAGTTTGATCCATGGCACTGGGAGATCAGCAGTACCCCACTCCTCGCCCATGCCCTCGTAAAGGTTGACGCAATGCGGTTTCCATCCGGCGGGAGGCGGGTCTGCACGGTCAAGCCCCAGCGCATCTCGTGCGGTTGGGGGTGGATAGGGGCAGGTCTTGATGCTGCCGTTTGACTCTCCAAAATGCCCTCGAATCCTGTCGCATGTGCCAGAGCTAATCTTGGCACAGCTGCCGCAACGAAATCCAGCTTTCTTGGTGGGGGTCGGCCATTTCTCGATGTGCCGCGACAGCTCCTTTGTAAGGAAGTCTCCGGTGAGGCGGCGGCGGCGAGGAGGATTCCAGCGGCTGGTGTCGAAGGCGTCAGAGACACCTGATGTCGGAGCTGCAGACGGTGTTCCTGAAGAGGAGGTGGCCCGCGAGCCATGAGTGCTGGCCATGGTGGCTGGCTCGGGTCGAGACCAAGTGTCTCGACCCGATAGGCAACAAGCCAGCGGATTGTGACTGCACACTTGATATCGTCAAGTGCGCAGTCATCAGCCGGTAGCGGAGAGGAGGGGGAGGGGTCCCCATAACGTCCTCACTGTCAGAGATGGGAAGAGGGTCAAACATCATCCTCAGACAGGCTGTCTGGATGTTTTTGTTGTGTGGCAATTGCAGCCTCGTTCACAATGTATGAGGTGGCAGCACCATGATCCAATACCGTAGTAGCAGGGTCCACCTTGGACCCTGCTGTCAGATAGTATGCATGCATGGAGATATGGCTAAGGTGAGTTGGCTAACATCCACACGTGTAGTCTGGATCGATGCATGTACGAAACAAAAAAAAAGGTGCCGAGGGTCGAAATGTCAGTCTCGAGAAGATACCGAGTTCAGGCCTTCCGGATGTCCCCCACACCCAGATTGTGTTCTGGGTGGTCTCCGGTTGCCCCACGCCCCCACATCCACATCGATGTTTCATCGATGTGGACCGCGGTACCGTTGCCGTTGTAGTGGCCCTACAACGGACAACGAAGTCAACATTGACCCCGTGTTCTGTGATACCAAGTTGGAAGTATTTTAGGGCATGTAGGCCCATGCAAACACAAACATGAGCTCTGTGTTTGAGTGCAATGCAAAACGATGCGAATCTGGCTAAGTTTGGAACGCATAACATGAAAGAACGAGGAGAGTTTACATATGAGCCCCTAGCGGGCTTATGTAGGGGCGCCGACAGCTAGCCGCACCGGCCTGTCACCCCCGCTGAACCCAAACAAGTCAGTATGGAGAACACACTACATACTATACGGAAACAAGAAACGTGGTTTCCTCAAGGCACCGGAAGAGCTCTCTGAGTGCCTGGGTCTCAACCAGAGAGAAAATGCAAGCAGTGCTAGAAACACACATGATCAGCTTTCAGACATCACAAATGACTTTCCGAACATGAGAAGCACTACTACAGCCACGGGGTCTCCTCGTTGCACCAATATAATCCACCAAGTGCACATGTCTCACGAAGAAAACTTGCATAGCTCCTTACAAGCCAATAGGGCTGCAAGAACGCATCAAGTGCATCTCACCGACGCTATCATAGGTGCTGGAGAAGTCTCGAGACACTTCAAAGGCCGGTCGTGTCGTCACGCTTTTCTCTACCCTATGCCACCAACGTGGGGTATATGGGTAATCCATCGGCGCCGGTCGTGACGGGTGGAAGCCACACAGACTCACACTTTTCATCCCAGAACATGTTTACAGGTGTCCGGGTCTTGACCACCGAGAAAACTCTTGTAGCTACACACCAACAAACCTGGATGTCGGAACGCAACGAGTGCATTGCATTGGCCATGTGTGAGGTGATGATGGAGTCTTAGGATCCCTAAAAGACCTACGGTGCCAAAATTGCTATGTGGAGCAGTGTCGGCCCAAACCCGACACAACAACATTCCCCTTGGGTTGTAGATCGTGACAGTGCGACACTGGTAGCATCGCACACACATACACACACATACACACACACACACATACACACATACACACACACAAACACACACACACATACACACACATGTACACACACACACACATACCTGCAAAACAAGTACATGGTGGTCTCAAGGTACTAGGTCTCCTCGTCACACCAGTAGAACCCACCTGGTATGCGGGTCTCCACCATCACCACCTCGACCCATGTCAATC
Source organism: Penium margaritaceum (assembly GCA_023375785.1). Classification (NCBI taxonomy): domain Eukaryota; kingdom Viridiplantae; phylum Streptophyta; class Zygnematophyceae; order Desmidiales; family Peniaceae; genus Penium; species Penium margaritaceum. The sequence goes on from SZWC01001333.1 coordinate 63,267, forward strand.
ATAGAGCAGTAGTGCCCTTATTTGCTGTGCACAGGGAGGCGTTGGGAGAAAGCACACAGGCCAACACTCCCCGTCTGTGATAGAGCACGACAGCACGAGCAAAGCAGATAGCTGTGTACAACACCCCCCCTTGAGGAGGGAACACGGCTCTCCCATGGCCACATAAACCTGCATAGCAATACTAAACTTAAGAATGATGCTAGTGGGACATGCATGCACGTAGTCCAATCCCAAAGCATTGTCGACACTGTTATCATCGTCGTTGTCACAGTCATCACTACTCTTGCCACCTACTGCTGTGACTGGTGTAGCGCTGAGGGCCTCCTCCAACTACATCACCTGTTGCATGTCTGTCAGCAGCTGAGCCGCAAATCGCCAAGCGGACTCTGTAGCGTCCAGACACGTGTCTAGCTTATTGACCTCTGCTGCGGCTGTCAGCCGCACGGTTGCATCTGCGGCATGCAGGCAGTCAGTCGCGAAACGAACTTGACGGTGGACCTTGATCACGTGCGCGTCGGCAGAAGCCACGGTATCTTGCAGCCTCGCCGCCTCATCGCATAGGTCAGTCGTCAAATCATCTGTTCCCTGGCTGCCAGGTGCCGGCAGGGTTTCAACACCATACAACTTGTCGGCATCTGCNAACCTGCATAGCAATACTAAACTTAAGAATGATGCTAGTGGGACATGCATGCACGTAGTCCAATCCCAAAGCATTGTCGACACTGTTATCATCGTCGTTGTCACAGTCATCACTACTCTTGCCACCTACTGCTGTGACTGGTGTAGCGCTGAGGGCCTCCTCCAACTACATCACCTGTTGCATGTCTGTCAGCAGCTGAGCCGCAAATCGCCAAGCGGACTCTGTAGCGTCCAGACACGTGTCTAACTTATTGACCTCTGCTGCGGCTGTCAGCCGCGCGGTTGCATCTGCGGCATGCAGGCAGTCAGTCGCGAAACGAACTTGACGGTGGACCTTGATCACGTGCGCGTCGGCAGAAGCCACGGTATCTTGCAGCCTCGCCGCCTCATCGCATAGGTCAGTCGTCAAATCATCTGTTCCCTGGCTGCCAGGTGCCGGCAGGGTTTCAACACCATACAACTTGTCGGCATCTGCAGTGTTTGCATTTGTAGGAGGGCCTACTATGGAGGCATTGGGTGTTGCTGACACAGCTGTCACTCGGTCGTCGACTACTGGACGGACGTAGGCATATTTCGATGTTTTTGCCTCTATCGTATCGTCATCGTCATTGTGAGCCTGTACAATGTCTTGGGGCTCCTCCCAACCCTTGGTGCGTAACCAATCGTCCACCTGTTGCTGAACATCCGCCCGTCCCCGACATGCATCCTATAGAGACCTCTCAGATGCCTCGAGACTCTTGTGCATATCCTCCACGCACACCTCGGAAACCTGTCGTGCTGGAACATCCGTAACAACGGCTGCTGGCTACTCAGAGCTCGGCCTTGAGACCCTACACGTGCACCTCCGCTCGAGCCAAGATAGCCTCTTGCTCGTCGATCGCGGAGCGTAGGCGCCCAAGTACTAGAATCGTAGCTCAAACGTGTGTAGCTATGTCATCGGCTAGAATCGTCATGGTATCAGCGATGTTGGCCACGGTAGCCATGAGCCGGAGGTCCGCAGCATGCTCTGCATCCTCCACGGTAGATGCACATGTAAGGTTGACTGCATCAGCTAGTGCTCGAGCTGTGTCCTTCGCGACGGTTGCACCTCCACAGATAGTTGTGGCAGTGGTGTTGGCCATAGCAGATGTGCTGGCAACCTCGACGTCTCTCGCCTCGTTAGGTGCCCCCTTTGCATGTGTACGTACAATGGCTGATGCTTCAACTAAGAGATCGTCTACCGCTGCTGTGGTAGTATAGGCTACTGCAGGGGCGACAATCATCATGGTTTTTGCACCAACAAGGGCATCCACTACGGATGTCCAATCTGTAGCACCGACTGCTACTGCTACTACTGTCACGACATCGGTGGGTGTCGACACGCCCACTACCCAACCGTCTGCTCCACATATGTCGGCTGTCAGCGCCACTACTGCTGCTGCCTCATCCACTATTGCTGCCACACTTGCCTCTGTGGTCGTGGTCTCTACAACATCAAGTACAGTCTCCATCTCTACGTCTGTCTCCAACCCCGCGTTGGACTTCTCGTCCGCCTCTCACTCCGCATTGGACCACTCCTAGGATGACTCATCCTCATTTTGAGCGCCCTGTCATGTAGCACCGTCTATCGCATCCCTCATGCTCTCTCCGATGGTCATCAACAGACACTCCATTCCCCCCCTGGACCGACACACCAGTAGAAGCTGAGACGGGGTACTACACCATCCCTACAACCAGGGACGAGGGAATTAGCTTCACAGTAACGTCTGCCACTACTCCTGTTGTCGTTGCCTGCTAGGCACGTCAAGCCAATCGTGTCATCCGATGCCTCGCGTACCGTGCGCAAGCGCGAGGAGCGCCAGGTGAAGGCATTAAAAAAAAGCAGATGGGTCAGATGTCGACATGACTCTGATTGGCACTAGGACAAAGCGGAGGGCGTCAGATGTAGAGCTAAGGTCGGGAAACGCGGCACCGTCAGGTGACGCCACTGACGGAGGTTAGGATGGTAAAGAGGAGCATGGGGGTGTGTGTTGCGGCATTGTGGCAACAACGCACTCAGAGACCACATGGTCAGTGAACTGTTGCACAGTGCACTTTAGACCTTGGAGCTTGGAGTACAACACTGGGTGCCACAGTATCGGCCGACGTCTCTGAGTTAGATGGTGAAGAAGAAGGGTGGGACCATATCCAGGGCGGTCGCCACCCGGCAGGGCATTGTTGAAACTGGCGCCAGCCATGGTGCTCATTGCCACAGTAGTAGCAGGCAAAGCCGTTAGTCTCCTCAGGCGTGTGCCACGGCTGTAATTGCCCCTGTGGACGCAGCGCCTGCCACGCATGCTACGCCGGTGTCAACCACCGTGCTGGCTGCACTCCCTTCCATGTTAATATGCTCATCTCTGGAGCTTGGCATAGGTGAGTGTACATGGCACTTGCTCCCGCAAGCACAGGGCCACAGAGGGAGGTGGGCGATCGAAGCACAGTCTCTCAGATGTGCTACGATGCCATCACAAGGACGGCCACCACCACGCTAGTGGTGCGCTGTTGTGCGAGTGCTACGGAATTGCTATGATGTTGTCACGTGGCTAATGCAATGAGCAACCTCAAGTCCCCTTCGGTGCTGTTGGTGCTATCGCTGTTGCCTACGGCCGACGTCAACGGCTACGGCGGTGGTCCCTGGCACACTTCCTGCGGCTGGTAACGCTGCTGTTGGTGCCGCTGCAGTTGCGGCTGCTGCAGCACCACCAGTCGCAACCCAACGCATGGAGCACACTGGCTTACTCCGGCAAACACTGGAATCAGAGAGGTT
>SZWC01001333.1:76434-90575 GCA_023375785.1 Penium margaritaceum
CCCCCCCACCTATACTCTCGAATACATCCCCCCAATACACTTTCAATTGCTTGGGGGAGGATGTCCGAGTACAAGGATCCCCCTCCCCTCTTGAAGTGGAAGAGTGTATTGCAGGAATGTAGCTGGGTGTGTATGTGGTAGAAAAGAAAAGAACAGACTTGTGTACATCTATGTTAAGTACTTGTAAGCCATAAATTTCAAGCATCTGATGTCTCTCGCTTCATCTACATGACCAGCTGCAAGTCTGTACAGAAAAAGTTCAATGTGCTTCCACTCCGCCATAAGGGGACCCCAAGTGGTCCCCCTCCTCCCCCCCGCAAAACCTATTAGTGCATTGGGGAAGTGTGTATAGGAGTGTATTGGGGGAGCAAAGTTTCTTCAGACTTGTGTAACGGTAGGTCTGCACCTCCCTCCAAATACACTAGTTTAAAAGAGAAGACTCCCCAGACTACAATCTCCAAAACACCACCTCAATACATTTTTAAATGATGGGGGGGGTTCAAGATACAAGGACCTCCCCCCTCCTCGAAGTGGACGAGTGTACTGCGGGAGTGTATCTCGGAGTGTATCTGGTAGACATGAAGAAGCAGACTTGTGTACATCTAGAATAAGTACTTGTAAGCTGTTGATTTCAAGCATCTGACGTCTTAGTCTTTGACTACAAAACCAGCTCTAAGGCTGTACACTAACAGTTCAGTGTACTTCAACCCCGACACAATGGGACCCGAACTGCCCCCCCCCCCCCCCCCCCCCCCCCCCCCCCAACCAGCCAAAAAAACCCCAATTGTATTGGCAATATACTGATACACTCCTCCATATAGTTATATGGAGGAGTGTATCAGGAAAACAAAGTGTGTTTGGACTTGTGTATCAACATATACGCACCTCTCTTCAAATACACTAATTCAAAAAAGAAGGCTTCTCCAGAGACACTCTTCAATACACCACCCCAATACACTTTCGCATGGGAGAGGGGGGGCGGGAGCAGACTCGAGTAGTACCACGTCAATGACATGATCGGCAGTCTGCGGAAGGAATATTGAGTATTGACCAGCCCATCAAGTGTCGGACTGTCCCGCACACACGGTAAGCTTCTACGTTATGCCTATGGAGAATTAAGTACAATGCAGGTAAGGATTCAATGCTACACAAATAGCACAAAATGTTCAATGTGCACAATGTATACATCATTTGAAGCAAAGGTATGGTTAAGTAGTTTCAAGACATTGCATACGTTAAAGTAGTTTTTGTGATGTTTTCAGTGAGCCATGTTGTCAAAGAAAGGTAATGGAAATTCAGGTGTTCATGTACACATAACTATGAATGAACTAGAGCCTAAAAAGTAACTTCCTCAAAACATTGTCCATTTCCTAGGTTTCTTTCATGGAAGGATCCTCACCATATGTATTTCTGTCATACACACACTAGCAAGTGTATTGATTTGGGGTGATTGGGCATAAATGAGGCATGTGTTATGCACCCCAAACGTTATCAGGCATACACTTCACCGTCAAGAGTATTAACACCTTAGCATTACATCTCAGGAAGATCTCAAGTCGTCAATATGCAAGAGAAGATCAAGCAAGGGTTCATTGATCAGCATGTAAGACAAGTCCTTTTATAGCTGTCTGTCCAGTCCTAGAACTCAAAATCACATTCTTGAGCACTTGCGTGACCCAGCCACATCACCAATAGACTTGCACCATGGGCTTGCCACATAAGCATCCTAGTGCCAAGGTGACAGTCGAACAGTGAAGCTTTCAAGGAAGCTACAGAATTTCTTTCTTATAAGTTTCCTTCATAACCAAGATTTGTATGGGGCCAAGATTGAGCTCATGACCTCCCACTTGGCCAAATGAACTAAATGTCCAAGATAGCCATTCACCCACATGGTATACTCACAAGTTGTATCTCACATGACAAAGATCATACTTGAGTCACCCTACAGAGGATCCAGGGGTCATGCCTCCACAAGGGGTAGAGCATTCCTAATCTGTCCTGCAACACTGAAAAAGAGACAAACATATTTGACATCTCCTCTCCTTCCTCATCACTGTCCACATATTCCCTCGTCCGGCGGTAGCAAGAGTGGAAGACTCGGTTTCCTGTGGATTTCACCACTATTCTGCAAGTGAAGAACTTTGATTCCAACTTCTTGCTTCATTATTTGTTGATGGTTCTACAGAGCCCCTTGTCACAGTGTGGACAATGGCAGCGGACCAGTACACCATTTTTTTCAGCTCCCCCTCCGAGTTCTCTCGTAAACTTGTAGCAATGCTGATACAGCTGTTCGTCCTCATTCTGCTTCTCAGCCATTGGATTCCATTCCAAATGCAAGGATTGTGTAGGGTCAAAATCATACTGCATGCTCACCCTTTGCTCTCAGCAATCCTGCTTTCTTTCCTTGCTCTCCTCGTTTTCCTCTTCTCCCTGTTCCTTTTCTTCTTCTTCCGCCAGTCAATCTACTCCCGCCTCACATTCTTCTCCCATCTCCTCTTCATCGGGCAGGGTCATATAAACATCTGAAGGATGGTCTTCCTCACTTTCTCCTTCCATACCGTTTTCCTCTCCATTCTTGTCTTCTTCCCAACTGTCACTTCTACTTCCACCCCCCTCTTCAACGTCATCACCATCACCAACTTCCTCCTCATCTTCTGGCTTTCCCACGGCCTGCATCTCCTCCAACTTAGTCTGGAACTTCATGCAGCTGCGGTTCATCCACCAGGGATTCTACTTTAAGAGGTACTGGGAGGAGCCTTGGTACACCACATTCCTGCAATGGCCGCATACCACGTTGTTATCTTCACCCAGAAACGGAAGCCTACATGCATGGCATGGACCAGTGTTTGCTCATGTCTCCTAGGGTGAGGTGGCCCACTGTTTTCTCTGTCCTGTTTTCCCACATTCCTCCGCTGATGTCACCATCCTTGGCTCCTGTGCCTCTTCCTGTTTTGAGGACTACGCCCCTACACCTTCTGCATGTCACGCTGCTGCTATATCCTGCTCTTCCTCTGTTTTTGCCATTTTCCTGACCAACTCTGGTGCGTTCGCCAGCAGCTGCGCATCCGGCAGAATTTTATTCGTCCGCAGCTGAAATGTCTCTGCAGGAATCCACCCTTATGGGTCTTGATGTGGTGGTAGCTTGTTTTGTAGTTTTTGGAGATGTGTGGGCCAGGTGTCTGGCAGGAGACAGAAATCTGTACATGGGTAGGAGTGTGAGCTCCTGCCATTCTGCCCTTCCAGCCACAGGTGGCCAGCATCGTCTTTGTAAACAAAGAGCATGTTGATGGACAGATTGCTCTCCCGCTTGCCCCAGAGAAGAACTGGTGATTGACAAAGTCATTCATGCAGATGCTGGTCTTATGGATGCATTCGTTATTCAAGTCACTGGCACGGTTTTCTGAGACAGAGGTGCGGAGGTGGACCTCAAGTTTCATTGCCTCATTTTGTTGCTCTCCCTCTATTAACGACTGCTGCACCAATGCGTCCTATTGTTCCTCCTTCTACTACTCCATTCCCCCCCTTGTCATCTCATCCGCTGTGGCCTTGTCCTCATCCGCTTTCTTCACCTTCAAGTCCCTGGCCGGAAGGGTCAGGGGCTGATGTGACATCTAAAGGGTGCTCTGCAAAGCCTAACCAAACATCAGCAGGTGTGAGGAGAATGAAGTGGCAGTGATTGGGGTGGTTTTGAGGTAAAGCGCCGTCCCCTTCAACACTTCCACCTAATTTGCCTCCCACGCTGCTTATACTGCACGCTCCAGCACCTCGTGTATCTGCTCCACCAGCCCTTGTGACTCTGACCGGCACCTCCCCCAGTGCATGTGTCGTGCACCCCATCTCTAAATCTCCTCCAAAAAATCCTCTTGAAAGTCAGCGCCGTTTTTGCTATGCACGATGCTACATTTACCACACTTGTGGAATACCTCCCCCTGGATGAACTACGTGGCCTTCGCAAAGATCTTGCCGGGTGACTCACGTCTAAAGATGTACTCGGTGAAATGATTTTACTGCGGCCACCCAGATCCTCTTCTTATTTCATGGCTTCTAGGTCCCTGGTCATCAATGTAGATGCGCTCCATGGGGTCTCCGCATGGAGTGGGGATAAAAGGGTGCACGTCTCACGGACCAGGTCTGCACAAACAGGTGAGCAGTTGTGCGTGAATTGCGTCACAATTGTTTTCAGGTTGAAGATGTAGACCTGTTTGAGAAAGCGGTGCGTGAGTTTATGAGCACCCATATGGTTTTGCTTGAGATTGGTTTGTACCACGAGCTTCTGAATATCTGGCAGGAAAACCCAGATATCACGAAAATCCTATTCCGTGTTTGCCTTCTTCCACAGACAACCATCTTCCTATATGTACTTTTCAGTGGCACGTGCCAGATCTTCTGGCTTCTGCCGTCGGCAGAAGCCGGAAGTATTGGCACGCGCATGCGCGTTTTTCTGAAAGCACTTACCATGCACATATTCTGAAACTGTGTGCTTTGCATTGACCACAGTTATGCATTCACAAACATCGTTCTCCTAATTTGATCATGTACACCATCAAAGTCCACACGTCCACTACACTGAAATGGAACCATGTGCTAGTAACACCATGTGGTATACAATTAGTGACTGAACTATCCGCAATATGCACCAGTTACCAGATGCTGTGCACCACTTAGAAAATGGACCAATCAAGGTCTCATGGTGAATATGTCTCTGCAAAACCTACTGATTGCACCATTCACCATACACCATCTACATTATGCACCACTTATATACTGCACCAATCAAGGCATCATCTTAAGAAGTATCTGCTAAAATCACTGATTGCACCATTCACCGTACACCATCTACATTATCCACATTTCCCTTACACCATTAACATTCTGTGGGAGATCTTAAGGCATAGACAGAAGCAAAGAGAAATACACAACAGATTGATAAAGGAAACAGCGGGGAGATTTGACTTGATTGAAAACAATGGATCATGTCATCTCCATCACGTCATCATCACAACCTTCCCCTCCTCCTTCACCCTCTGCCTCCTCCTCATCATCCTCATTGTTCACAAAGATACAGAGACCCTCTAACTCCTCTGCTGCTGCACCAACCAGGTTTTCTTCCTTTTCTTGCCTCCTCAGCTTCTTGATGCGCTCCTCCTTGTCCGTGAATTCCTTAGCCACCATCCCATGTCGGCTGACTGGGAAATCCAGGAGGGAGGGCTCGTTGATCTAGGAATTCATAGTAAGTAGATTATCCACTGTCAGATGGGCCAGCAAGTGCCTGAAGTTGATTATCACGTGCCTGCCAAGAGAGAAAAGGCGCTCAGATGGTGTGGATGTGCCAGGAACAGCAAACACGTCAGCAGCCGCAAGGGACAACGTTGGGAATTTCTTCCCAAGCTTCCTGTAATGTTTTAGAATGTGGCAGCATGTAGACTTCTTCAGGAGTTTGTTCCACTGCTCCCCCTCCTCCTCCAGGGAGGATGGTGGAGCAGTAGTTACAGCAAGAACCTCGAGCACTTCAAACATGTCAGCCATAGGATCTGCAAGTGCCGCCTCCAACAGCACGTCGTCCTCTTCGTGCTGCCGCTCTGGTCGTGGACGTAGCTGGCGGAGAGCAGCAGGCACAGCAGGTGACACAGCAGTCGCGTTGGATGAAGACGTTGCTGCAGGCATAGAGCTCTCTTGTGTAGGGTGGCTGCCCTGGGATCCTACCACCACTGCTGCTGCTTCTGCTGCAGCCCTCTGTGCCTCCACCTTCTTGTGGTACGGGCGGAGCAGTTCCATCACCATTAACTGGAGCTCTGCTGCACTGCTGATCCCCATCAGCTGATGCGTGCGCTCATGGTACCTCATTCAAATGCGGGGGTCCAGAGCTGTGGCGAGTGCGTGACGAACAGACAACAAGCGGGCATACTTCTTTAGCTTTGTCTCTGCATCCACTAGGCCGGGGTGAATGTCCAGGAGCAACTGCTCCCTTGGGTTCAGCCGCCCTGCTGCGCCCCTCCTTTTTGACTTCTCCTTTGCTTCCAGTGCTTTCACCTGCCACACATTCAGCTTCTCCAACATGCTCTAAAAAAATGCGATGACAAGATTTAGAGTTGGATACTTGCTCCCACTGGCATCATCCCTGGAAGCCTTGAATGGCTTCAGGATGAGGGTCAGCAGGGCGATAAGGTTCCACTCACCGGTTGTCGGCTTCAGCACCTAACCATCCATCCCATAGCCATCCAGCCAAGCGGGAAGCACACTCTTCAGGTGTAGCACCCTGGCCATCATGTCCAGGGTACTGTTCCAATGCGTCTCTATGTCGAGATGAAGCGTCTGGAAAGGCACAACAGCAGCTCCTACAATATTCATCAGACTGTGCTCGTGGGGGGTGGAGCGCATGGCAAAGACGGCAATGGCTCTAGCCTTGCCGATGATCACATTGACAGCCGGAATTTTGAACAAATCATGCACGACAAGGTTCATGATATGCCCCAGACAGAGGATGCGTCCTGTCTTCTCCATGGAACAGTCAAATGGTATGATATGGTTATTGATCATGCTGTCGTTCGTGCTTTCATTGTCAATGGTAAGGCAGAACACTTTGTCCCGCAACCCCTAGGCTTTCAGAGCACAGGAGAACAATTCAAACACGTTCACTGCAGTTGGACTCTTGGGTACTGCGGGAAACGACAGAGCAATTGGTTTGATGCACCATTTCTCCATCCAGTACACTGTCACTCCCAAATACTTCATCCGGTTCTCCCCTTTCCACCCGTCAGTGGTGAAGTGGATGGCTGAAGTTACCTCTGACAACAGCTTCTTGATGCGTGCGCGGTACGCGGCGGCGGCGATGACAATCTGCTACAAAATCGTGATGCGTCCCGGCAGAGTTGCTGCTGGATTGGCATGCGAGAACGCTTGCTGCAGCCAGGTTGACTCCATCGCCATAAAACTGACGTTACTTTCAATTATGTCCTTCCAGACGCATTTCTGGAAGCACCGCTTGTCAAAAGTGGCGCCCACTAAAGCAACACCAAGTGCAAAGACCGTGTTCTCAGGGTTGACCTCTGCTGCTTCGACGGTGGCGTTCATGGCTGCTACTGTTGCTTTCTTGAGGTACTGCAACTCTTGTAGCTCCTTCAACTTCTTCCAAATCTTGTTGTGCTTGAGGCGGAGGTGCTTCCACATGTTGGAAGTGACAACGTGCACCCCCGCTTGCAGGAAAACATCTTGGGGCAGGAATTGTACTTTGCCTGAGGGTTATCGGCTGGAATATCAGCCAGCTTCGCGAACTCTGTCCAGATGATCGACTGGTCATTGCCGCGTTTCCGCTTGTCACCTGCCTCAGTCTCCTTGAGCTCATCGCTCTCTCCTTTGTCGTCATCCTTGTCGGCTGGACGGTTTGGAGCAACGGAGCACGCCTGACGGTCCTGAGGTTTGTCTGATCATCTCTAATGACTCACTTCTTCTGTTTTGGGCGAATCTGAGACTGAGCGTGAGCTTTCTGGTCGCCTCACGCTATGTGAGTAAGGATTTAGAGACAGTCACTTTTGTGAAGGGAATAAAGCATTTTTTCATTAGTTTTTGAGCATGGACATGATCACAGCATTTATAGGGCTAGTCATGAGCTTTCCAACATANCTGACGGTCCTGAGGTTTGTCTGATCATCTCTAATGACTCACTTCTTCTGTTTTGGGCGAATCTGAGACTGAGCGTGAGCTTTCTGGTCGCCTCACGCTATGTGAGTAAGGATTTAGAGACAGTCACTTTTGTGAAGGGAATAAAGCATTTTTTCATTAGTTTTTGAGCATGGACATGATCACAGCATTTATAGGGCTAGTCATGAGCTTTCCAACATATGAAACCGTACGCAATTCGGCCAAGCGTAGCCCAAGTTACGCTTGCTAAAGAGCAGGTCTCACCCACCACAGAAGCCTGACACCGCCACACGCCATGGCGCCTTCCTTCACGTGCGAAGCACCTTTCCCAAGGTGCAGATCCCATTTCACGTGATGTATGGGTCCTCTGCGCTGATTCCACACACCTTCCTTACTTTTGGGTCGAGTTTGGTGATGGGGTGTGACGAGGTTTGAAACCTGTCCGTGAACCTGTAGTCAGAATTTTGACGAAGTCCCTCAGTAACAAAACGTACGACTGAGTTTCGGACGCCGAGCCAGGAGTTTGGCTAAGTCCCTAAGTATCCACCTACACTACTGGATCCGGTGGATGATCCACCGGATTAGGTGGATCATCCACCGGACGCCTCGGCAGGCCTTCCGGAGCAATTTCTCCATATGGTGTTTTTGTTACTCAATCCGGTCGATTATCCACCGGATGTCGAGTCGCAGCCGGCTCCTAGAGCCACTGCGCACACCCCAACTTTGGAAGGCCATATCTCCCGCGATACTTGTTCAATTCCGGAAAAACAACTTCCACCGGATTCAGCAACTTGTCATCTTTATGCGGCAATCCTCCATTTTAGGATCGGAGCAATCCTTGAGTCACCAGATCCGCCGGCGCGGAGTTTCTTTTCTATGGAGGCACTTCGGCGCCTCCCGGCGCCGCGCTTGGGCATGCGGAGGGGCAATTCTTCAGCATTCTCCCCCTTGCACCTGCCATGCCCGCTGCTCTTGCTTTCTCTCACTCATCTTCCGCTGCGCCCTCCAGCCCGTCATAGCTGGTCATCCCAAGTCCGGCCACGCTCATCGCGTGCTAGTCCGTGGGTTGCGCTTTGGTCAAGCATGTTGTGCGTGCTGCACTGTTGCAGCACCACGTGCCCCTTCTCGACCATGTCCCGTGCGTAGTGGTAACGCACATTGATGTGCTTTGTCCTCGTGTGCTGCGTCGGGTTGTTGGTCAGCGAGATGGAGCATGTTTTCCTCTTGCACCACCGTATGCTCCAGCTGCGGCACGCCCAGCTCCCCGAGCAACCTACGGAGCCACGCCGCCTCCTTGACACCCTCGGCGAGCTCGATGTACTCAGCTTCCACTGTAGAGGTGGCGACGCAGTCCTGCTTCCTACTGCACCAAAAGACTACTGCATGAGCAAGGAAGAACACGTAGCCGGATGTGGACTTCCGCTTGTCCACATCTCCGCCGTAGTCTGCATCCGTGTAGCAGACCAGACGCAAGGGGTCCGCCCGCCCCTTGCCGTCGAACCTCAGGCGCGCGTGCCATGTTGCCTGTAGGTAGCGAAGGATGCGCTTAAACGACTGCTTGTGTAGTGGCCCTGGATTGGCCACGTACCTGCTCACTTGGCCCACCGCATAGGCCAGGTCCGGTCAAGTCGCCACCATGGCGTACATGAGGCTACCGACCGCCGATTGGTAGGGCACCTCTCCCATATCCTCCCGCACTTCTTTTGTTTGTTGCGCCATTGCCGCACTTAGTTCACGGGTTGTGGAGACAGGACTGCACACTGGTTTTTAGTCCTCCATGCCGTACCGCTTCAGCACCTCGGCCACGTATTTGGTCGGCCCTAGCTCAAGCGTGCGCGCCCTCCGGTTCCGCATAATAGTGAACCCGAGGTAGAACTCTAGCTCCCCCATGTGTGACACCTGGAACCTGTTGCTTAGCTGCTCTTTAAGCTGCTGTAGAGTCAGCAGGTCTGAGGAGCACAAGATCAGATTGTCCACGTAGAGTGCAACAATCTGATGGAGCTTCTTATTGCGCCGCACGTACACGCTATGATCCGCCTCACAGTGCTTGAAGCCGAGTTGTGCCATGAAGCTGTCCATCTGTTGGTACCAGTATCAGGGCGATTGTTTTAGCCCGTACAAGGACTTCCGCAGCTTGCACACCTTACCCTCTGGTGCCTCCACCCCCTCCAGCACCTCCATGTAGATTTCCTTGTCGATGATGCCGTTGAGGAAGGCCGTCTTTACGTCCATCTGGTGGAGCCCCATGTCCTTCGCGGCTGCCACCGCAAGGATCGCCCGGATGCTTGTGAAGTTGGTGACTGGGGAAAACGTCTCATCGTAGTGCTTGTCCTTACGTTGTGCATACCCCTTCGCCACGAGCCACGCCTTGTAGTTGTCAACCACACCTTCCTTTGTGAACTTGGTCTTGAAGACCCACTTCGAGCTGATGACCTTCGCGTCTTTCGGCCTATCAACCAGCTTCCACGTGTCATTTTTAGCAATGGATGCCAGCTCCGACTTGATGGTGGCATCCCACTACTTCCCCTCGGGCCGTGCAAGGGCCTCTTGCACGGTCGTCTGCTCCGTTGATGCAGCCAGCATGCACCGCGTCATGCCGATCCATCGACCGGTGCCTGTGTTGAAACGCTTCCCTGCTATCCGCTGCCTCCCACTGCGGCACGACAGTTTTGGTGGCGTCTCGTCGCTCTGCTGCGATCCTTCCGACTCTTTACGCTCCGGTGAATCATCCACCGGACGGCTCCCCAAGGATCCTCTCGCTCCGGTGAACCATGAACCGGACAGGTGGCGCGTCTGGAGGATTTTTCTCTAACGCCCGATGCGAACTCCGCCGGGAGTACGCGCTTAGGCACCCGCGGTTCCTCCTTTGACGGATCATTCCGCTGAATCTCCAGCCCTGCTGCATCGTTGTCAGAGTCCTCCGCATAGGCTATTGCACCTGCTGCACCGCCGCGTCCCGACGCCGCATCATCGACCTTTGCGTCCGCCGGCTCCTCCTCGTAGTCAAGGAGTTGGAACCACTCCCCCTGTTTTGGAGTGTTCCTGACGATCATGTCGTTGCTGCTGCTGAAGCTCTGCTGCTCGTCGAACTCAACGTCGCGGCTGCGGATGATTTCTTGCGTGCGCGGGTCCCAGAGCCGATACACCTTTTGTGTGCTCTTGTAGCCGAGGAACAAGCATGGCTTGACCTGCGGTTCCAGCTTGCTATCGCGTCGTTGTGCCGCCTGCACCATCGCGTGCGCCTTGCACCCAAACACCTTTGGGTTTGCCACGTTTGGCTTTGTGCCCGCTCCAAACCTCCTGCGGCGTCTTCCAGCTGCCCTTACCCTTCAGCACCGCTGTTGGAATGAGGTTGGTGGTGTAGCTCGCTGTACGCACAGCCTCTGCCCAGAACCCTCGCGACAACCCCGCATCCACAAACATGGTCCTCAACATGTTGAGCAGCGTCTGGTTCGCTCGCTCCGCCAGTCCGTTGGACTGTGGCAAATACGGTGTAGTGGGTTCCCACTTGATGGCCATCTACTTCATCCACCAGCTGCAGCCCACGTATTCTCCGCCATTGTCGCTGCCTAGCGCTCTGACCTTCCGGCCAGTCTGCCTCTCCACCGCTGCGACATACTCCTTCAGCCGGTCCAGGACCTCGCCTTTTCGCTTCATGAAGTACACGTAGTGTCTTCTCCTGCAGTCATCAATGAAGGTGACAAAGTATCTCAAGCCGCTGTTCAACGGCGTTTTGAACGGTCCGCACACATCGCTGTGCACGACCTCCAGCAAGTCCTTCGCGCGAGCCTCATTCTCGTTGAACGGCTTGCACCGCGCCTTGCCCAAAATGCAAGGCTTGCACATTTTGTGCGCTGCTACTTCTACTGCCGCGTCCGCACCGTCAATGACGAGGTCGCGTACCATGTCGCGCTTTGCCATCTCCTTAACAGTTGCGGGAACCGAATGCCCCAACCGTCGGTGCCAGAGCTCGAGATCAGCGCTTCCTCCCTTGGCCACGTTGACGACACGCTCCTGCAAATCTGCTGTGGCAGATGCCGCGGGGACCACCTTGGTCTCCACGATGTAGAGACCCCCCTCGCGCTTCGCCTGCAGCATGACCTTGCCGTTGCCGTCGATGCGCACAATTCCGCCTTTCCTGTGGAAGAGCCCCTCATACCCTTTATCCATCAAGCGGCTGACACTCGGGATGTCAGCCAGGCCGGGGACGTGCTGCACATCACGAATTGTGCACAACTCCTTCTTACCGCCCACCAGGACTTCCACCTCCACGTTGCCTTGGCCGGCCGCCGGCTAAACTTTGTCGTTCGCGACCATCATTGCCTTGGAGGACTTCTCGTAGGTGACGAACCCCACCTTTTTGACTTGGGTGTGCTCCTCGGCCCCAGAATCCAGGCATCGCCTGTTGGCCTTCTCGAGGAAGTGGTTCTTGTTGCCGTTGAGGAGCGACCTGCCCTTGCTGTTCTTGCTGCCGGTCTTTGCCTCCTCTGGGCACTCACGGGCCCAATGGCCCTCCTTGCCACAGTTGCGGCAAGCACCTTTCTTGGCGCCCTTCTTGCCGCCGCCCTTTCTGCCGCTTCCTTGGCCCCCACTTCCGCCACCACGCGTTTTGGTGACGAGGGCCGATGAGGAAGACGAGGACTCCCCGCAGCTCCGTCGCTGCGCCTCATTGCGGATGTACTCTGCGACCACGCCATAGGTGAGCTTGTCCTCCAACAATCCTCCTAGTACGGTGATGAGTGTCTCCCAACTGTCAGGTAGGGTCATGAGGAGGGCCATCGCCTGTAGCTGCGTGTCGATCTTCCACTGCACGTTGTTGCATTGTGAGGCGAACGACTCGATCTGCTGCATGGCGGAAATGACATCATCTCCCTCCTTGATTCTCACCGTGAGGAGCCGCTTCATTGCAAAGATGTTGTTTGCGAGTGACTTGGATTGGTGGATGGCGCAGAGCTTTTGCCAAGCTTCGGCTGCCAGCTTGCAGCCTTGGAAGTAGCCCCACTACGACTCGGCTATCCCGGACACCAGGAGCATGAGCGCCTCTGTATTCTTCTTTTCAAAGGCCTCCTTCTCCGCATCCATATCAGTTGCCTCTGCGAGTACCTCCTTTCCCAACATGATATCCAGGAGCCTCTTATGCAAGAGGTACAGCTCAAACTGCCACCTCCATAGCCCGATGCCCGGGCCACCCGCATACTTCTGAATGGGCTGCGTCTCCTTCTGCGCCATATGTGCAGCTGCTACTCCGATGAGTTCTCAGAACTTAACGGCGACGTCCAAGATGATGCTCCTGTGCGCGCGGAAGACGTGAATGTTGGAGGCTATCAGACCAGTCAGAATTTTGACGAAGTCCCCGAGTAACAAAACGTACTACTGAGTTTCGGATGCCGAGTCAGGATTTTGGCTTAGTCCCTCAGTATCCACCTGCACTACTGGATCCGGTGGATGATCCACCGGATCAGGTGGATCATCCACCAGACGCCTCGGCAGGCCTTCCGGAGCAATTTCTCTAGATGGTATCTTTGTTACTCAATCCGGTCGATTATCCACCGGATTTCGAGTTGTAGCCGGCTCCCACAGCCGCTTCGCACACCCCAACTTTGGAAGGCCATATCTCCCTTGATACTTGTCTGATTCCGGCAAAACAACTTCCACCGGATTTAGCGACTTGTCATCTTTACGGGACAATCCTCAGTTTTAAGATCCGAGCAATCCTTGAGTTTGCAGATCCGTCAGCGCAGAGCTCCTTCTTTCTGGCGGCTCATCGGCGCCTCCCGGCTCCGCGCTTGGGCATGTGGAGGGACAGTTTTTCATCAAGTGTATGAGACAGTGTATGTGGAGGGGTTATAAACATGGATACTAGTGTATTGTCGCACGAGATTTTTGAGGAAGTCGCAAGACGTACACTAATGTATGTCTCACGACTTCCTCCCAATACACCCCCTCATTCACTTGCCTTATTCAATGAGGGGGAGGAGGGGGGGGGATGGACCAAGTGATGTGGACGGACCCATCCCCCCTCCCCCTCCGAAAAACAACAAAGTGTATGAGGCGAGTGTATGAGACAGTGAATGTGGGGGATACTAAACATAGAAAATAGTGTATGTTTGCAAGAGATTTGCGAGGAAGGCGCGAGACGTACACTAATGTATGTCTTGTGACTTCCTCCCAATACAACCCCACATATACTTGCCTCATGCAATCAGGGGGAAGGGGGGGGGGGAGAATGGACCGAGTGGTGTTGACGGACCGTCTCCTCCCCCTTCCCAAAAACAACAAAGTGTATGAGGCAAGTGTACAAGACAGTGTGTGTGGTGGGTGAGACTAAGCAAAGACACTACTGTATCATCGCAAGAGATTTTCAAGGAAGTCACGAGATGGACACTAATGTATGTCTTGCGACTTCCTCCCAATACACCCCCTCATACACTTGCCTCATAGAATCGGGAGGAGGAGGGGAGGGATGGACTGAGTAATGTGGACGGACCCGTGTCCTCCCCCCT
>SZWC01001333.1:96932-107114 GCA_023375785.1 Penium margaritaceum
AGAATCTCCACACTTACCTCATTTGCTTGTATGAACACCTCTCTTCCAAAGAGCTCAAAGAGTTGTTGACCGTGGCGCTGCAGTATGTCACAAAGGAGAAGAAGTGCACACGTGATGCGGATCAACAACCAGACAATGATGTTGTTGACCTGGAATTGAAGGTGCCCACTATATTGTCAGAGCTGAAGGAGGAGGACAAATGGGAGAGGAGACGGGAACAACGGCAGCAGAGTGAGGCTTCCCGCAAGCTGCTGGAAGAAGAGGAAGAGGATACACCAGAAAAGGCAGCCACAGTCAAGAAGCGGAAGAAGTAGCCTGCAATGACCCAGGCAGAACTACCCGATGTAGTCTATCTTTGGATCCACCAATGGTGAAGCTGGCGCCAAGGTCGGAGCGTTTCTAAAGTGATTAAATGCTTCTTGTTCGCTGTCCTCCCAATTCCACTCGGTGGTTTTGCAGGTGAGATCATAGAGAGGCACTGAAACTTGTGTGTAGTGTTTGAGGAATCGATGGTAGTAGTTGCAGAAGCGCAAGAACACCTAGTCATCCGAAACATTTCTGGGCGTCGGTCAATGAGCAAACACCTCCACCTTTTTTGGGTCCATGGTGATCCATCCACCACAGATGATGTGGCCCAAAAACTTGATCAAGCGACAACCAAAGTTGCATTTTGAGAGTTGACCAAAAAAGTTTGTAAAACTTGAAGAAAATTTCTAAAATCTCCATTGTGCTCCTCCAGGGTGTAGCTGTACACCAGGATGTCGTCAAGATACACGACAAAAAAGTCGTCAAGGTATGGGCCAAAAATGTTGTTCATCGCCGCCATAAATGTTGCGGGGGCATCCAGGAGTGCAAACGGCATTACTGTGAACTCAAAGTGCCCGTGTTTGGTATGGAATTCTGTCTTCTTGATGTCCTTATGAGATGATAGCGGATGCGTAAATCGATTTTGCTAAAACTTTTGGACCCTCGGAGTTTATCAAAAAGCTCATTTGCTCGTGTTAGGGGGTAGCGGTTCTTGATGGCGATGTATTTCAATGCACAGTAGTCCACGCACATCCGCATTTCTATGGTTTTCTCTTTCATAAATGATACAGGTGCTACGTAAGGTGACGTGGAAGGTGTGACGAACCCCTGACTGACCATCTTATCCAGCTGCTTCTTGAGTTTGGTCAGCTTGTGCTCACTCGTCTGATGGGTCTACTTCACCATCAGTTTGCTATCCAGTTTCAGGTCTATTTGATGGTCGATGATGTATTGCAGAGGTAGCTCTCAGGGTAGTTTTTTGAGACAAACCCCTTCAAACTCCTCAACGAGCTCCGCAAAATCCCTGGTTCTGCTGTGAACTTCTGAGGTGTGGAAGCCGTTGGTGTTGCTTCGGCCACTGCAATTTCTTCTGCTTTCCCTGCTTCCACGTGCAGTAGCTTTCACAAAAATGGAAGGATAAAAGAGCGTGACGGCAGAAGCAAGCAGAAGAGGTACGACACGGAAGGTGTGGGATGTGTTGATGGAGGCAAGGAGCTGTGAGACAATGTAAGAAGTTATCCAGAGAGGACGTCGAGCAGGTTGTGGGAGCTGAGGTGGAGAGCTTGAGTGGACAAGAGTGCGGTGAGAGAACGTGGAGAATGAAAGCACAAGGTTGATCTGTAGAAGAGAGAGAACTGAGCGATGGAGTGAGAGTAACGAAGCAAAGATGCGCAGGTGCGAGAACCGAGAGTGGATGGCAAGAAAGGCGAGAGTGATCAGCAAGCAGAGCCAAGACATGGCGGCAAAGCCACGGAACCGAAGGCGAACAGGATGAGAACACTGTTATGGGTTGAACACAAGGGAATGAACATCCTTGGTACATAACATGAAAACAGGAAATAAGAGCACAACGACTTTTTTCCGCTAGCCGGACATGGGCTACACATGTTACATTGTTAGGGGATGCTTTGACTGCTTGGCCTCAACGTTTGGTTCCCAAGAGCCGTTTTTTCAAGTTGGTTTGGTCCAGGACTTGAACTATTATTGAGAGCTCGAATAATTTCCGAGAGATGCACGTGTTAGATTCAATCTCTAACATCTCCCCTGAATCTGACAAGATGTGAAGGAATGACCTCTTCTGCTAGTGGTTGTACGAATCTTCCCACATGGGAGAATGTTCAACTCCACAGTACATTAGCAGGACGTTCCACATTTCCCCAATGTCAGTAGGGAACTCATCAACCAACTGATAACATGTGCGTCCAAGGAATCTTTTGAGCCCTGTCCTGATCTCTTGGTTGATCTGAATCTTGTACCAAGATGGGGTTTCGTTGTGCCAGAGTGAGCACTTGATTTTCCTAACCAGTGACATTGCTTCCATCTTCTGCTAGTTCAACACATGTCTCCGAGGAGAGAGCCATGTGAAGTTTGTTTTTGGAAGATGTGGTGAGAGAGGAAAGGAGGGCACTGTCACTGTGCCACCCATAGAAGAAGCTCTGCCACAGCTTGTCACTTGTGCCCTTTCAGAGAGAGAGAGAGGAGCTCACGGGTCCAAGATCAATGTTGGCGGAGTGATGGCTTGTTACACTCGTTGGCTCAAAACTGGTGAGTAGGGGGACGAGCGGTGTCCAATGCACCAACTGCAGATGATTGGACTAGTGAGCTTGGCTTAGTCAGGATTGGGAAGTGAGTTCAAAGATGATGAGTATTGGAGGAGAAAGGTCATTGGCGTGGGAGCTATTCATGTGCACTGATGAGGAGGGTTGGCCTGGGTGCAGGTCACCACGACGGTGACCTGGCGGTGTGACTGGGTAGATCCTCATGTCGAGCAGAGGAGAACAGATGAAGACTGTAGAAAAGTGGCGGAAGGATGATGAATTGGGGGCAGGGGTAAAACCACGTGCGCGGATTGAGAGAGGGGTAGAGATGCGACAAGGGGAAGGGGGGAGCCAATGCACCGTGAGAAATCTGCTACCGACGTGGATGCAGGCCACTCTGAGATTCGTAACAGGCAAGTGCAAGTCCTTGTGCTGGCTACAGATGCTGATGATGGCTGATGACGAGGCGGAGGCAGATAATTGATGATGAAGTCTGGGCGCAAGGGCGAGCCGCGTGCACTGCAGAAAAAATTCACGTGGGTGCAGGTTGCCGCAAGATTGGCGGTTTGACCGGGAGTATCCTTGTGCCGTGCGGATGATGATGACAATAACAGAAGGATGGGTGACTGAGGATGAAGGTGGGCGCAGGGGCGAAACCATGTATGCTGTAGAAGAATGATGAAGATGATGATGAAGCTGTCGAAGCGGATGAGGATAAAGAGGAAGGCAATGATGATGTAGAAGCAGATGATGGTGACAATGCGGAGGAAGGAAATGATGGTGAGGAGGCAGTTGAGGCTGATGAGGCTGATGATGGAAAATGAAGCTGAGGTAAGAAGAAGCTGAGGAAGAAGAAGGACAAGGACGGCGGTGACTGATGAGAATGAATCAGATGCAGCGGAGGAGGAAGAGGCGGTAGATGTTGACAAAGTGGGGAGTTCCTCTGATGTCAGGAGAGTGATGGCTTGTGTCCCTAGTTGGCTTGAGACTGACAAGCAAGAAGACTGGAGGTATCCGATATCTTGAAAGTAAGAAGAGTGCTGCTGCAACAAGGGCAGTTTGAGAGAAACAGAGAGGTCGGCAGTGGTCATGAGAGTGACGGCTTGCTCCCCAGTTTGCTCGAGACTGACGAGCAAGAAGACTGGTGGTTTCCGATGTCCTGAATCCGGGTGGCGTTCTGCTGCTGCTTCAAACGAGAGGGGGCAGCGCGAGAGGGCGGCTCGTGAGAATGATGTGATGTGAGGTTGTGAGGAGGGCAGGAGACGTTGGTCACGCAGATGAGGTTGATGGACAAAAAATCAATGGCTGTGCCAGATGGTGGAGGCCAGAAGCAAGAAGGGGCTACGAGAGGCGATGCGGTGGCGAAAAGGTAACCGTGCTATACGGTCACCAAGGTCGTCAGGAGGAGTGGTAGAGGAAGCAAGTTGAAGACATTTGCAGAGAGAGTGATCAGTGACTAGCGGTGCAGGAGGACGGAGGAAGACGACGAATCGGCAGGAAGCTTTGATGCAGATGGCGGCAGAGTGCGGCTCGAGAGCTGTTGTGGGCTGTTGGCAGTGGAGAAGTGCTCGACGTTGCCACGGGCGTGTGATATTGATGCAAGGCTTTGTCACAGCAATGAGATCCGCCAAGTCTTGAGAATAAATCAAAATGACATTGCTAACGTCAGCTGCTGATGAAGCTGGGCAGGCGCAGGGCGGCGTTGACGGTAGAAGATGGCTGAGGAAGTGCAGCCAGCAGAAGATGGCAAGACAGTGGTGACGTGGTTAGGAGGAACCGGGCGATGTCACCTGAGGCTCTGATACCATGTCAGAAGAGTGGAAGGAGCAAAGAGTGTGACGGAAAGAGCAAGCAGAAGCAGTGTGACACAAAAGGTGTGAGAAATGCTGATGGAGGCCAGGAGCTGTGAGACAATACAAGAAGTTAGCCGGAGAGGATGTCGAGCAGGTTGTGGGAGCAGAGGTGGAGAACTTGAGTGGACAGGATTGTGGTGAGAGAATGTAGACGATGGAAGTACAAGGTTGATTTGTAGAAGAGAGAGAACTGAGCGACGGAGCGAGAGTGACAAAGAAAAAAGGTACAAGTGCGAGAACTGAGAGTGGATGGCAAGAAAGGCGAGAGTGATCAGCGAGCAGAGCGAAGACACAAAAGCAAAGCCGCAGAACCGAAGGTGAACAGGATGAGAAGACTGTTTTGGGTTGAGCTTGATTTAAAAAACATCTCCGGTACATACAAACATAACAGAAAAAAGAGCACAACAATGGCTTCTTTCCGCTAGCTGGACGTGGGTGAAACATGTCACATTATTAGGGGATGCTTTGACCGTTTGGCCTCAACGGTTAGCTCCCGAGAGCCATTTTGTAAAGTTGGTTTGGTCGAGGACTTGAACTGTTATTGAAAGCTTTAACAATTTCCAAGTGATGCTCTTGTCAGATTCAGTTTTGAACAGTAGCCAACTTTGGGCTCCATGCTTAAGATATTTCTTGGCCACATCCAAAGATATTGGTCGGCGTTTTGTGGTTGTTGCAGCTTCATTTTCTGCTCCCACCTCTGCTTTCTCCCATAACCGTTGGTACATTGTGGGTCACTGGACCGGAGGCATGTGCCTATTTCTACCATTAATGCTGACATACACTTCTTTGCTACTCCAGTTATCCTGCGGATTGTCTCGATATAGTGAATCTCACCCGAGGATGTTTTTTGGTCGCTCATCAGGCAAGTCCTCTAGACCGTTACGTCATGTAGATCTCCAATTTGCACTCAGAGTGGTTCACTAAATCGACAAATTTTTAGTCGTCCATCGACCGTTTTTCCTCCAAACACTCCCTGTTTGGTCTACAAACCCTGCTTCCGGACCATATCATTGCTGAAGAAACTGTGAGACGCTCCTCCATCCAATGGTGCCAATACCGTTCTGCAACTTTACAACCCCTCGGTTTTACTCATAGAAGTATCGCCGGTTGGCCATCCTTGTACACTTCGTTGAACTTTGCGAATTCAGGAACCTCTGTCTCCGATGATATGAGCAGCTCGGATGGGCGATCGGTTGACACAGATTTTTATGGCTGGAAAAGCGACTAACCGTCTACTTCCACCCTTTGCCGTTTCCCAATTCCTCGCTCTTCTTCTGTGACTTCCCCTCCTTTTTGGCTTGTTGTTGCCACTTTTGGCAGTCTCGTAAGATATGACCCGGTTTCCTGCAAGTCGGGCAGAGCTGTTGATTGCGTTGATCGACAGCGTCAATCTCCGTTAAGAACAAGGTTTCTGGAGAAAGCAACTTCCCTCCGCCACAATAAGTGTTGTGGCCTTGGGTTTGCAAGCCGTTGGATTCATGCATCCGAGGGTTATATTCAGTGATGTTGATGGGTCGGGTACTGTGATCATTTGTGGAAGGCGGTCTTGGATGCAAAAAATGGCGATTGCTCACTGAATATCTTGTTTGAGGCCGTTGTTTTAGTAGAAATACGATTCGGTGGGGGCTAGGTCACTGCCGGTGATGATTTTGGAGAAATGCCGAGTGTACTCCGCCACGATAGACTTCTGATGTAGACGTTGGAGTCAGTACTGTGCATCAGACTTCTTGTTCAGCTTCCCAAAGTTTGCAAGTGCAGCGGACGCAAAGTCGCTCCATGTTTCTGGTGGTGTTGGAGAGTTTTGCCACATTGGATTTATCTTCTCGAGAGGTAGTACGCCTGCGGTCCACAATGTGAGAGTGGTTGCATGAGCCATTAATCCAACTCTTCTGGTCTCCTGCTGCCATTGGATAGCCTTTAGATCCTACCACCAAGTCAAAGTCGTGCCACGCAAAAGTGAGGCCGCCGGGTCAAATGTTTTTTTTCTTTTCATTTTGACCTAAGCAGCGGTAACGTACACCTCCAAACTCATCAGCCAGATCCTGACCGTCAGTCCCTTGGAGTTTGCGGGATCAAACGGTTGGGGAAGTGTGAGTTGAATCTGAGATTCACTGAAGAGTTCCAAATTTCTCTTAGTAAACACTTCTTCACGCGCACAAGATACTCAAAGCTCCTCTATCACCATGTTGAGCTCTTGGAGCAGATGGGTGTTGAGGCTCTCGAGTACCGACAATTTCTGGTACATTTCTTCATT
This sequence comes from Penium margaritaceum, assembly GCA_023375785.1. Lineage (NCBI taxonomy): Eukaryota > Viridiplantae > Streptophyta > Zygnematophyceae > Desmidiales > Peniaceae > Penium > Penium margaritaceum. Next base: position 103,604 of record SZWC01001333.1, read on the forward strand.
GATTCACGCAAATTGGCCGTTGCCTCTTATCTTGCCACGTGTTGGCTGGGTGGGGGCAAAGGGTTTGCAGAGCCCAAGGGGTTTGTAACTGGACTGGCCGTCGGGTTTGGCGAAGCTGCACCATTCACCATGAAAGTTATCACTGCCGCCTGGTTTGCCTAGAGAGTGTTGTTGTTCATGTGCTGCTGATCCGCTATCACCGGAGTAATCGCCAGAGACTTTTGCTCGTCTCCGGGTGCACTCGATCCGTTCATTGTTGTCATTGCAAAGTCTCGATAAGCGAACAGTGGAGATGCTCTGAGGTCTTGTGCAAGGTTTTCGCAAGGTAGTTAATGCGTCGATTGCTCCTCCAGCGCTACTGCGCTCTGAGACCAAGTGTTATCACTAGCGGAAGATAGGTGGTTCACAAGGATGAGGTGCAGGACAAAAGACGATTCAGGTGTTTGGGACAAATGGATACATTGTATGAAGTAGTAAGTGCACATTGATGTCAAGTTTCGAGTGAGTCAAGCCCATATACACAATGCCAAGAATGAGAATGATGCCTCATTTGGATCATCGGTGCTCGAGCCGAGCCACGTGTATGAGGTTACGTTGTGAGTGGATGATTTGGGAAGCTCCGCCAAGAATTCGAGGGGCTTCAAGAATATCCAGGTGCTTTTTTCCTAATGGATACGAAGGTGCCAGAAAGTGGCAGAAATAGGTTGCTCGCCAAAAAAATCTCAAATAGTGGCTGCATAGAGGATGTGTTACAGGTTCCAACACACTTTGCAAAACTCAATTCGGAGTCTGCTTGAGTGAGATATGGATTTCCAAAGTTTGGAGATCATGGGTCGGGTTCAAGTGACGACTTGAGCACTTTGAGCTAAAAAGGCGGTAGGATCATTGGTCGGGACGGAGAAGAGCGGATTTCAAGGAGAAAAGCTGGCTGGAGGACCTCTAGGAGACTTCAATGAAGGAGCATACCACAATTGTTGGCTGTGCAGGTCGTATGAGACATAGTTATCACGTGTGACAAGGTGACTGCCGCTCATCCTTCTAGGCTAGGAGAGTGTGCTAGAGGGTGAACTTTGACAGAGTGCATCTCACTGCTCCCTTGGCCAAATGAGACATATAAGGGCCTGTTAGAAAGCTGTGTTAATTCAACTTCTAAACCAAGATCAATTCAGATATTTGCATTCCTTGCAAACCTACATTTGATTCCGTAATTTCTGTCTGTGTAACCTGCGACTCCCTCGGACAAACAGTTGTTCCTGCCTAGGCAGCTCTTGCTGAGCCTGATGACCTCCCTGAGGGCTGGTCCAGTTTCCATCATTGGTATCAGAGATAGAACAAGGCTTTGCCTCATCCTTGAGGCATTACTTGCACCATGTTGTGTGAAAGAGTCGTTTGGGGGCTAAACGTTGCACTACCATGGCGAAATCCGCTGCGGTGGTGGCCGGCGTCAACATCGCCAAGTTTGAAGGCAAGAACTTCTTCAACTGGAGCCACAACATGAAGATGGTGCTGATGGAGAAGGGTCTCAGGATTCAGGTGGATGAGAAGGAGAAGGAACTAGTAGAAGGCTCCCTCTCTCTCGGCCAGGCCCGTACCTATCGTGAGAATCGTGACCGCGCCCTTGCCACCATCTACCTGTACCTCGCATAACGGCAGCAACTCATCATCCGTGGTATCCTCACACCAAAGGAGGTTTGGAAAATTCTTGAGTCCACTTATGCCTCCAAGTCAATCCTTATGAACATGCAGCTGCGACGTTGCTTTCACACTGTGAAGATGGATGAGTCCAGATCCATGATTGACTACATCAACATGTTGAAGTCTTTCTCCAACCAGCTTGGTGCAATTCAGGGCCCTGTTAAAGAGCGTGTGCTTATGCTAACCATCCTCTCTGGCCTTCCTAGCAGTTACACTCCTCTCATTGTTGCCTCGGACTAGCGTGTTGACAAGCTCTCCCTCAACGATGTGGAGGAGAACCTGCTGTTTTAGGAGGAGCGGCGCAAGGGAGAGGAGGGCGGAAACGGACTGGACGTCGCCCTCATCACCAACTCTGGTCATAGGGGTGGTGCTGTACCAACCAGGAGTAACGGCAGAGGAGGGAAGAAGAAGGGGAACTACCACTACTGCAAGAAGCTGGGCCATTGGACACGCAAAACCTGGAAGAAGAATGCAGACCTTGCGGCTGAAGTGGGAGCAGGAAAGCAGTCCGACGCTTTCACCAAGGTAGCTGATTGGGAGATTGGATTCATGACCACCATCCGGTACCTACACGTCTCCTACAACACCACATTGTTCTGGATCATGGACTCGAGAGCCACGTGGCACATGACGTGTTGTCGGGAGTGGTTTGTTGTCTACACCGTCATTGAGCCTCGCCGGGTGTATATGGGGGACAATCATGTACAGATGGCGGTTGGGGAGGGTGAGATTAAGTTTTGTGCTTCTGTTGAGGGAAAGCACGTGGAACGTCATGTGGAGGGGGTGCTCCATGTTCCGGGGCTGGCTGCTAACCTCCTATCTATTTCTTCTGTCATATTTGAAGGCATGCAGGTTCACTGTGAGAATGGTGGCTGCACCGTCTCTGCCCGTGCAAGCCGGGTGCCTGCAAAAGTGGGCAAGGAGGATGGCCTTTATCACCTCTATGTTGCATCGGAGAAGGACGCCGACTCAGTGTTGGCGGCAAGGGAGGGAAAACGCGACATCAGCCTGTAGCAGTGCCTGCTTGGTCACCTCGGCTTTGGCGCCATCATCTCCACATAGCAGATCGTTCGCGGCTTGAAGCTCAACCCACTATCGCCCATGTACTCTCCTTCTTTGTTGCTGCATAGCACTCGGACCTTGCGGCTAGTGTGCATCTCTGCCATAGCAACGTCCTCCTTTAGCCGGTCTAGAACCTCTCCTTGCTTCTTCATGAAGTACACATAGAGCTTTTTGATGAAATCATTGATGAATGTGATTAGGTACCCCACACCACCAATTCAAGGTGTTTTGAACAGTCTGCACACGTTGCTGTGCACAACGTCCAGCAGGTCCTGGTTCCAACTCGCATTCTCATTGAACGGTGTGAACCTCTCCTTGTCCGATATGCAAGGCTCACACTTTTTGTGAGCTGCTGCATCAGCTGCCATATCTGCTGCAGTGGTAATGTCAAGGCCTGGACTATGTCACACTTTTCCATCTTCTTCATGACTACAGGTCATGAATGCCCCAACCGCCAGTGCTAGAGCTCCAGATAATCCCTCCCTACTTTGGCAAAGTTGACGGTGCGTTCTTGTAAATTTTCTGAGTCTGCTGCTACAGGGATCACCTTTTCTCCCATGATGTACAGGCTGCCCTCGCTCTTTACCTGTAGCACGACTTTGCCTGAATAAGAGCGCGAGGAAAGGTGTGAGCCAAAATTGCGGCAATCAGGGACACTGGGCCCACAATTCTCTGGAGGAGACAAAGGCTAGCGGCAAGGATGCCAAAGGAACAATAACAAACACACACACACACACACACACACACACACACA
>SZWC01001333.1:108242-124418 GCA_023375785.1 Penium margaritaceum
GCACACACACACACACACACACACACACACACGCACACACACACACACACACACACACACACATACACACACACACACACACACACACACACACACACACACACACACACACACACACACACACACACACACACACACACACACACACACACACACACACATACACACACACACACATGCGCGAGCATGCACGCGCACATGAAACAAAGACACATGAGAGGATGTGCTTCTTTCCTTCTTCAAGTGCAAAAGAATTCTCATTTCCTCAATCATACATGCTTAATGTGCCTTCTTCCCTTCATCTGTACGTCTAATTTGTGTTGTGTTTAGCTCGAGGAGGAAGCAGTTTTGACGGCCTCACATCTGCCTCTTGTTATTTGTTTACCTTACCCACAAGGATGTGCCGTCAATGGCAGCTACACCTTACAATATGTATCTTACTATTGTGTTCGCTGACAGCAACAGCTCCCCTTGCCATTGTACAAGATTTCCCATAGCCCAAAATATTTTCAAGATGAGATTCCTGAAGGGCGTTGCATTTCCAGCATTGCACATGAATGATTCTGTGCAAGCTGATGGGTACTCCTTGAGTTTCGACCACATGTCTTGTGCATGCATCGATTAAAACCAGTGATAGTCTTATGAAGTGGTGGCTGGATAAGAAACCATCATCCAACCCATTGTTCATTTCAACTGAATGCAAACTTGGACCCATTGGAGCTCAAGTAGAAAGGGAAAGGCCAAAGTGGGTACCAGTAGAAGGAAACATCATACATAGTCTTTGCCTCACATGGGAAGAAAAATGATTTGTCTGGGCCTGACCAACTGGAGGATGTATTTGCTTTTTGCCAGAATTTTCCTGTATATTCAGATGTGTTTAAACACGGGGAAGCCTTTCTTGAAACTCATCTTAGCCAGTGCTCCTGGGAAATCGTTATCTCTTTGAGGATGCCTGCATGATTTTGATGAAGTTTGATGATATTCGCAAAGCCGGTTGCGACCACACACAAAAGCAGCTTTGTCTCTCTGTTCACGTGCTCTAACTTAGTACACAAGGGTTCAATTATCTTAGCTATTCCACGGCACTCATTTGCTCTTCCCAGACAGGAGTTCTGAACAAGGGTTATTGGAACCCTGCCACAGAACCTGCTGAACAAAAGCCTCCAGTGTGTCCTCCCGGGCACTGGACATCGGGCTACGGAGAAGAGTAAGATCTGCTTCTCTCCCAGTTCCTGACCGTGAGTGTGTTTGAGACTGTAAATGGAGGGCTCCATTCAGACTTGACCCCAGCTCACTGACCTCCCCTGGATTGGAGGCAGACATTGCAATCTCAGGGAGTGAAACCGACAGAAGTTCCGGTGACATATCCATCTCCAACTGCATGAGGAGCTCAGCCTCTGAAATTTCTGTCGGATCTTCCCTTCTTGCATCTGTGTTAATCACATGCTGGGTGCAATGGTCAACATCGCTGCTCCAATCAAGGACTTGAGAACTGTTTGCAGCTACTTGGCCCACGAGAAGATGCTGCTGAAGGTTGTCTTGTACCTTCTCCTCAATGCAAATAAGTGATGCTCGTCGATACTCATGAAGCTGCAAAAGAAGCAGGAGCTTCTCTTTCTGACTCTGCTGCTGCTGCTGCTGCTTTTGCTCGTGCTGCTCGTGCTGCTGCTGCTGATGCTGCTGCTTCTGCTTCTGGTGCTGTTGCTCCTGCTGCTGCTGCCACTGCTGCTCCTTCTGCTGCCTCTGCTGCTCCATCTGCTTCTGGTGCTGCTGCTCCTGCAGCTGCTGGAACTGCTGTGTGTGCTGTTGTTGCAGATTGAGGAGAGAGCCAGCCTCATCCAGGGACAGGCGTGTCTGCTGGTGCTGATTGTCCTGCAGCTGCCGGTACAAAGTAGGATGCTGGAGGTTCTGCTCTAACCCATTAGCAGAGATTCTTTGGTTTCTATTTCTCCACTTACACTCTGGAAAGCACTGGGTAGGGTTTGCTGCTGTGCTTGTCAAGCAAGGGCAAGAGCACTCCAGCATGAGAAGCGCAAAAGCCCGAGGCTGATTGGGCCCATATTGCATGCACCTCATCCTTTCTGAGGCAGGTGGTGGTTGCTCTTTTCTTCCACACCCCACCCGTCTGTCCTCACCCTGGCCTACGCATTCCACCAGCGAGGATGTGACACGCTCTTTCATGAAAGTGGCACTGTGTCGTGGCTTGCGCGAGCCATTATCATTGCTGCTGTGGTCTTGTGAGATCTGTTTGGTGTGCTGTAAAACGTCTGCTGATGTTGTACTTGATTCCTCCACTTTGGATTTGCAGAAAATGCTTTCAGGTGGCCCCGAATGGACATGCCGATACTCAGCGGGGGATTCAGAGGCGATGCGGGGCAAGGAACTGTGGTTGTGGTCGTTGAGGTACTTGGTGGTGTGGCTCAGATTGCCTGTGTGAAATTCAAACACCACATGCTTCTTGGCAGGACATGGGTTGCTGCACGGCTGCTTGGACCGCTTGCACTTGAAGTAGCACCTGCGTGGGGTAGGAGGAAGAGAAGGTGTGCAGGAGTTTAGGAAAGCTCAGCTTTGAGAAGTTCCAACGTTTACCCCTCACTTTTGACGTACGTTTTGACTCCCACCACCACCATTTTGGCTGCCTTCTGTGGAGAGCAGAAACACTGAAGCAACGTTGAAGCTAGCAGAAGACAAAAGCTTCTGACAAACATCCAACCAGGTGTTGGACAGCCCAGGTTGAGCAGGTACGGTTCAGGATGTTGTGCATAACCACGCTGAGAGCCACACAAATAGACTTGGGCGCTTTTGATTCAGCAACACATTTATCATCACACGCAGCAGGAAGCTGGCTGTCCTTCGACTACTCAGGATAGCTTGTTGGTGATCAGGAATAGGCCGCAAGCACACTTGTTGCATTTGGACCAGGGATGGCAAACCACGGTATCCATTTGGACCAGGGATGGCCATCCCTGATTTGGACTAATGATCACGGCTTCCTAAACACAACATGACCACTTGACGACGATTCTCCTGCCGCCACAAGTCTCTTTTCTTCATGCTTGAGCTGCACATTGCCGTCAAAAGCTTGAAAAGCTATGGCGGCTCTCCAAACATGACCCTGCTAAGCCACCAACAAGCTGTGGATGGCCACAACATGTTTTGCAACAGACATCGTTTGCAAACATCCACACACCTCACAACATGTCTGTTGCCGCCAACAGACTTCTCTCCGTACTTGAGCCACACATGGCCGTCAAAAGGCAGGCGTGAGATCTCAGCCCTCATCGCCTTAAACTGGTCATGAGGAGAAGCCAGCTGCTGACACTGCCTCTTCAGGACACACTGCTGCTGTTGGTTCTCATCCTTCTGGTGGTGTTGTGGCTGCCGCTGCTGGAACGACTGCTGATGCGGTTCCTGCCTCTGTTCCTGCTCCTGCTGATGATGATGCTGCTGCTGCTTCTGCTGCTGCTTCTGCTGCTGCTGCTGCTGCTGCTGCTGCTGCTGTTGCCGCTGCTGCTGCCACTGCCACCGTTGTTGCTGCACTTGCCGTTTCCACTCCTCCCAATGGGGCTTCCACTCCGTCTCCCACTCCTCCCATTTCCGTTTCTCCGGCTGCTGCTGGTGCTCAAGAAAACTCTGCTTCAGCTGTTGCCCCTGCTGCTGCCGCTGCTGCTGCTGCCGCTGCTGCTCAGGGCGGGACTCGGCGCAAAAGCGCTTGGAAACAACTGATGTTGCCATTTCTGCGGTCGGTCGCTTCCGGCCCTCTCTCCCCCTGCAGGTGTGTAGCACAATCACAGGCGTGGCAAACTTAGCCTCTGAAGACTTGATATGACAACGAACGACAAACTATCAAACAGAAGAACCATAACTTTGAGAGGCATACTGAACAAAACCCTTTGGATCTGTCACGTTGACTCCTAAACAAAATGGCAAGCATCGCTAGGAGTCTTTCTACAACTGCAGGTTGGTGTTGCACTGCATCACTGCGCGCCGCGCAGTGCGCGGCATTGATGGGCAGCATTAGCAGCAGCAGCAAGAGTGGCACCACCACCACAACCTGCACCAGCACCAACAACACCGGCAAAACTAGCAGAAGAGTCACCACCACCACCACCACCACCACCACCACCACCACCACCACCACCACCACCACCACCACCACCACCACCACCATCATCACCACCACCACCACCACCACCACCACCACCACCACCACCACCACCACCACCACCACCACCACCACCACCACCACCACCACCACCACCACCAGTGTGCTATTGCTGCTTCTGCATTAGCTGCATCCCGGATTACTCACCGTACGTGCTGAAGCGGGACATAGCGGTGCTGCAATGCGGTACAGCACCAGACTGGCCATCGCAGACTCACCAGAGGGGTGCTCCAGGCGTGGCCAGCCCATCAGGGCAGACTTTCTCGCGCGTCAATCCAAGTGCATCAGCAATCGCCTTTGCATCCCCGTCGGTTACCGCGCGAGGGCGCTTCGTAACGGTGTACGACATCTTGTTTCGCGGGAGACCACTGCTTGCACCGAGGAGAGCTAGCGCATCGGTCTGCGGCAGCATCGCTGCTCTATAAGAAGCCTCCCTTAAGACTCTTGAAGGATGTGGGCTTGACGACAAGGACAAGGCCAAGCTGCTGGCTATGGTTGCAGTGGTGGTAGATTGGGCACTAATGCGAGAGTGACCCTAGCCCAGGCTTTCCTCCTTATATCTCGACTCTTAGCCCGTCATGAACACCCTGGTTCTTCTCCTCCCCAAAACGGACTAGTAACGTCCGAGTGACTTCGCTTCGCTACAACAGTGATCTCCGCGTTTTCCTCCCACGCTCAACAGCGCAGCGCAAGGGTATGGAAGTGCGCAAATCGGACAAATACGAGCACGGTGAGGGTGGCATGAATCTCACGACCAACGATTGATCGAGCTCATTGTCTACCCAATTACAAGCAGAGGTAGGTGGAAAAATCGTGAAAGACGGGCAAATCGTGATTGACCGGGTTAATAGTCTCCTTATTTGCTCGTCTTCCACGATTTGACTACGAATCATGCCCGTCTTTCACGATTGTCATGGCAGCGAAATGTAGCGGAAGCAGGAGCTGACTCTGGCTGTGTTTGGAAAAGTACGGATGTACTGAATGGAATGGAAACAATGCGCCAGTGTGACGAGCAGCAGTGGGTGGGGGGTGAGCAAACCATCTGTCACTTCTTCAGTGAGCTACATTACGCGGGGCGGTAGGAAGCAGTAAAAGTAGTCGGTAGATAGCTTAGAGCTGTTGCGGATTGGCGACTCACATTTACCGTACTGCCGAAATGCACTCTACCGTTTTTCACGACCATGCCATTCCACACCAGGGCTTCGCGCGTAGCAATGTTGCGCAACGCTGTCGGTCGCCGCTGGTCGCCGGACGGCCCTACTGCCGTTGTAGGACCGACCGTCGTCGCCGCGACAGCGGCGGCGATCGTTCGAGATTGACTCAATCAGTTTGTTTTGGACAAGATTGTTTGTAGTTGACGATGACCAGCTGACTCCACCGCCATCGACGTTCAAAAATTTTGAATCGAAGGCACCTGACCCTTGGGTCCAGAACTGCGCCCGTGCTCACTTCTGGAGACTTCACTGTTCACGGACGATCTATCCGGTGGACCCATCCATTTTCATGGCCTGAGTCCCCTCGTTGCCGTGGCCGGCCACCTTTCGGCACTCGCTGAAGAATCAGACGTCCAGTCCGGTTCTTCAGTTGCGATGGAATCTGGCCGCAACCCTAATCCGAGATTCGCATGAAGAAGACGAGCTAACGAAGACCATCGATAGAGGAGGTTGAGAAAATTGTGCGTTTTCATGCGGTTGTAAAACTGGACAGAATTTATTGCGCGGATTGTCGAGGAAAAAACCGCATTCGTTCTCTCCGTTTCCAAGCACGGCACTGATAAGAACACGGCATGCGGCGAATGCCACCGCCAGATAGCATATCCTCAAGCTGTCTTCAATGTGAGACGGAATCCTCCTCCGAACCTGAGGGGTCATGGCCGTGGAACACGCAGGAGCCAACGTGACCCTCAGCCTCGATTCCTGCGTCGGGAGAATCTACCCGACGACCTCGTCACGGCTGGGAACAATCGACGAGAATCTGCGCTTTCGACCACCCATTTCCTGACGTCAGAAACGGCAAGTTCGCGATGGAAACATGAAACATGTTGCATTGGCCGCGGCTGGATGGGCGTGAAAAGGAGGTTTTTGCTTTTCACCCCTGCCAGTAGTGCGGGGTATGAATTGCCACCCGGACTCGTCTTTTTCTTCGGCGTCTCCGCACTACGCATGTTCTCGTACCAAATCTTGCACGTCGAGCCCCAAAAAACCTACTTCCGCTTTGCTTCACCTCTTGGCTGAGTTTTCTCGTGGAGAGGTGACTGAAGCATTCTTGGTTTCGAGTATATGGACTCATGATTTGGCATGAAACACGTTCTTCGCGCTACTTGCGCGGGGTAGACTGCGTGGATCCGCGGCAAAGGAACAATTTCCATTTCACAGGCGTGGACCCGGTGCACTGAAGCATGTCCACCGAAGTACAGGGGGGGAAAGGTTTTTCACGCCCATCCAGCCGCGGCCATTGGTCGTCGAGCCCGGTTAGAGGGGACCGCACAGTAATTCGGTACATTGCTTCCTGGTACTAGAACCGTCGATCATATGCTGAAAAGTCTCGTGTTTGGTGACGTAAAAAATGGTTGGGATATTTGATCCGTTGTGCAGCCGATCGTCGGCCGTGACACCCTCCATAGCTACGTCCCTTCATCGACGAACCCGGTAGCAGCATACTCAGCGAACGCGGGTCATGCTGTTCCCGATGGGCTGAGCGGGGCTGGGAGCTGTTTGACTACGTGATTGAGTGAAAACTATCGAAGCCCAATGAGCTCTCCGCGGTGGTTTCAGTTGGTGGCCTTAACCGCGCAACGCTGAAGCGTCGACGTCCAACCATCTCCGGCGTTCAACTCGTGATCGATCGTCGTTGGAAGTCCTGCACAACGCACCAGTGTCTGCGATAACCTGTTTTTATCCATCCTGGACGGGACCTTTTCCGCCAGCGAAACGACGAACAGTCGAGAGAGGATGAGGACGGGCACCTCGCGGGCCAGAAAAGTCTTTTACAGCATGACCCGTTTGTAAGCCAGCAGTTCAGCTAGCTAATCCAACAGGTCCCAGGCGAATCCATATTCGAGCCAATACTACGAAACGCATGACAGGCCAAAACCACCGCCCTTTCCATTAAAAGCAAGGCGGCCATGTGATGCAACGTTGCCGCGCCTTGAAAAACGATTTGATATACTAGTCAAGGCAAATCTCCAGCAGGATACCACATGACACCACACAAAAAACAACATTCCTTTCACTTTTCTCTGGGTTAAACATTGTTACACCGCGGAAACAATTGAAACACTTCAATGATTTGTAATCTACAGTGACTTTACTTGATGAAAAGTTTTAGAACTTTCACATGCATATGTACAATATCAGAAACAAGGATGAGGCATGCTTGGGATCTCGGGCGCTCAAGTCGATCGAATCGTGTGATGCCACATGATGAGAGGCTCCTTCCAAAATCTCTGCAAACCTATATGACCGATCATCCCATGCACATACAATCCGACAATATTTTGTTGAGTTCTTTCTTTGTTAAAAATGTATGGATGAACACGGACTGTGTACGAAATTGAGAGATATGTGCGCATACCATCTCAACAAGTTCCCGTGATGATTGCTCATGCAAACTGTCAAGATGACCCAAAGAATTGTACGACGATAGGAGTGTATGAATTCAGTTCAAGAAAACATGCCTCTCCATTAATTCAAGGGGTTTTAAGATGTCCAAGCGTGTCTCTACAAAAGTCTACCATAATCAAGAAGTCAACCAAAAAACATCAAGACAACTGTACGGTCTGCGGCAGTTCAGTTGAAAATTCCATGGAATAAACAAAAAATTCATTACCTTCTACAGCACCGCATCCAAGATCATGGCAGGTGGCCAAAATTGGTAAGCCAATTGGCATGGAAATCCGAGGGTTGACGCGCGATGGACCATGATTAAAAGTGTAGAGATCCCCACGCATACATTCTAGGGACTTCTGTACAGATTAGGCACAAAAATCCTCCCCTTTTGCCACAAAATTATGGCACATTGCAAGACACAAGTCAATATCGACTGAAACTGCCTTCAGTTTGATGATCAATGTCTAGTAGGTTATCCTAGGGCTCCCAAGACTTCTGCAAAGCGTCGTAGCAGTGCTCTTTGACCAGATACCATGTCACTTTTCCACAATGAGTGTGGCCCAAAACATCTTTCATGGTATACTCCATGCCCTTGTCTGCTTTGTTAAGAGGCAGCGGTAGTGCATCTCTCTCCAGGAAGTGATCACTCGAGTCTTGTTAGAGTTTGACTCTGGTAATGTGGAATAACGACTTCATAGCCACACCGTTCGACATCGTACTGTTGCGATGACTAGCACCTGTCAATTACGAAAAGAGGACAAACCAACTTGGTTTGAATTCGACATAGTCATGTACTCGCAAACAAATGGCAGCCAACCTGAGGAAGACACCATTACCGTTGTGGGATTAAAAGTGCATTCCATGCTGGTCGTTTGTTGTATCATGCAAGAAATTTCTAGGAGCAAAAATGGGATTTTTTACTGTTCTGATGTTTCAAGGGCTCATGATCGATGTCTCGAGGAGTCAAGGTCAAGAAACTAATCTTTATGTAGATTCTTGTTCTATTCTAGCCTGTATTTGTTCCTTAAGTTGGGTTTGAGGCCAAGAATAGTGTCGCAATGGGGGATGCATCGCGTCACTCCATTCTTAGAAGGCACTAGGGTCATGTTTCCACGTGGCATTGCCACGTGGCACAACCAAGATTAAGATGCATGTGTACATGAATGCCATATGAGGGCTATGTTCGTTTCTGGATTGGTTCGTCTAAACCAAAATGGTTGAAGCAACCATTTGCGCACTGTCCTTGGACTTGCAAATCTGCGGGCTAACTTTGTTTTGGAAGTTAGCTGTAAAACAACCCACAACTGTTACATTAGCATAAGAGCGAGCTTCCGCAAGTTATCTCTAACATCGGTTCAGATTATCCATTGGATTATGCTAACAAGTGACATAATCTGCTGATTGTGATTGAGAACGGTGTTTCTTGTCTAAAGCCAAAGACCGCCTCTTGTCAAACGTAGCCGGTGCGACTGACCATAAGCTGCGGTCGAGCTTATTACTTCCCAGTCTTTGGTGCAAAGAAAATGCAACCATAGTGGATGGCCATGAGAAAACAATGCATGAGTGGCGACTACATGCTCTCGCTTGGTCTCAGAATCGAGATTTGGTTAGCGGCATGCTACAGCGCACACAGTCCCATCAGTTTCCTCCGAACCAAGAATGGCCACAAAGGGAGAGTGGGACCCCACTCTCATGTCCTACTAAAGAGGGATAGAGAAGTTGGTCAAGCCCCCTCCCTCACCCGTCATGCGATGATTGGGCTACGGAGGGGGAGCAAGAGAGATACATCCCTCTCCCTCGTTTCTCATACACGAATGGTGCCAGAGGGAGAGAGGGGATGATGCTACCCTCTCTCTTTGCCCTCAGGCACTGTTTGAACCAAGGAGGGAGAGGGGAAGATTGCCCCTTCCCACCTTCCTTAGGTGCTCACGGTGCAAGGAGAGGGAGAGAAGGGGCGGTGCTTCTGCCTTGATTGCCTTTGGCACCGACAGTGCCGGAGAGGGAGAGAGGGGGTGATGCAACCCCCTCCCTTGCCTCTGAAAGTAAACGATGCTTTAGAAGGTGGGGGTTGTGTTGTAGAAGTGCATGTGGCGAGTGCATGAGGAGGTGTGAAAACAAATGAGTGAGGCATGGATAAAGGTACCAAGCATTTTACAATGTTCGAGGTTCAATTAAACAGCCATGTGCAAGGGGATTTAGGGCTGAAATTCTAAGTGGGGACTGTGCATGGAGATGCGGTGAAATGAGTAAATTACAAATTATTTCTGTTCACTTGTGTAAACAATCAGGTTCAAGCACAATGAATATGGAAGGTAGGGATAGTGAAGTGAACGTGTATGTAGTGGGTGTATGAGGAGGTGTTCAAGAAATGGTGTGTGGCGTGAATGGAGGTGTTAACTAATACACACTTGTATGAATGGGAAATATGGTAGTCTTGTGATGAAAAAGTGTAGAAATGATAAACGGTAGTGTCCTTGTTTTCTATTTTTCTAGTGGATGTGAAATAGATAGTTGTGCGTAAAAATGGTGTGAGATACATATTTATGATTATTGCATCATAAGATCCTTGGAGATGGTATCTAAAGTTCCTAAATGTAAACAAACGTTCCAAAAAACCCAATGTTCAGTAGAATGATAAGAAGACCTATGCTTGGGTTCATTTTGCAGAAGTGGGCTTCAGTGGACATTTTTTGAGTAATGTCTGACATTGAAAGCCATCGTGTGTTCCTGGTATTCTTGAGTGAGATACAGTCAAAGTGAGATATATTTCTTTGTATTCAGTGACTCCTTCCTCCCACCTTTGCTCCCCATACCTTCACCCCCCTTAAAACATGAAATGTACGTGGGGAGTGTATGGGAAGATGCACAACTTTGTATACGCCTACACAACTCGAGCGGGCACTTGTGATTCCATATGCAATCCCCTTTCACATGTTTTTGGTGATGGGGGCTATCTGGTTCCGAGTTCCTTAGCCCCCCCCCCCCTCTCCCGCTCTTGTGTGCATTTGGTGACTACATGCAAAAGTGCACGTCAAACACCACAGATGAGACAGGAGGATGTGGACTAGTGCACATCGCGATGCAGGTTTTTTATCTGTCGATGAGTCTATTTTTATAGAGGTTCCTGCCGATACTCTGTTGATAACTTCAAGTATGCAATTATTTGACAAGGGGGTGTAGGAATCTCGTTGATGGAGCGTTAATCTGTTTGAATGAATTTGTAAGTCGTCCATTAGAAGGATCTAGCGAGTGTTGTATTTTCAAAGTTTTGTCTGAGGATTACAAACAACAGATGGCAATCTGCCTTCTTGTGACTTCAAAAGTTCAGAACGGGCTTCAAGATTTTGGTTCGTAGAAAAAGGTACCCGCTACCTTTGAAGTATGTGCACAACCATCGTGCGTATACGGGACAGTGGCGTAAACTTTATGAGTGGAAATCCGTTCTTCTAGGTGCACCATCAACTGTTGTGCTCTGTTTTTTTCATCGCCATTGAAGCAGAAGCTCAATTTCCTGAATATCGCTTGAATACATTTTAAGGTACGATGCTTGTGTCGTCACGTCTATCTCTCAGTATCCCTCCAAGTATCAACATCATTGTTGTTGGGTGTCGGGCCTCACCAACGGCGGGTGTGTTAGCAACGAGTCCCAAACAGCATATGACTTNCCCCCCCTCTCCCGCTCTTGTGTGCATTTGGTGACTACATGCAAAAGTGCACGTCAAACACCAAAGATGAGACAGGAGGATGTGGACTAGTGCACATCGCGATGCAGGTTTTTTATCTGTCGATGAGTCTGTTTTTATAGAGGTTCCTGCCGATACTCTGTTGATAACTTCAAGTATGCAATTATTTGACAAGGGGGTGTAGGAATCTTATTGATGGAGCGTTAATCTGTTTGAATGAATTTGTAAGTCGTCCGTTAGAAGGATCCAGCGAGTGTTGTATTTTCAAAGTTTTGTCTGAGGATTACAAACAACAGATGGCAATCTGCCTTCTTGTGACTTCAAAAGTTCAGAACGGGCTTCAAGATTTTGGTTCGTAGAAAAAGGTACCCGCTACCTTTGAAGTATGTGCACAACCATCGTGTGTAAACGGGACAGTGGCGTAAACTTTATGAGTGGAAATCCGTTCTTCTAGGTGCACCATCAACTGTTGTGCTCTGTTTTTTTCATCGCCATTGAAGCAGAAGCTCAATTTCCTGAATATCGCTTGAATACATTTTAAGGTACGATGCTTGTGTCGTCACGTCTATCTCTCAGTATCCCTCCAAGTATCAACATCATTGTTGTTGGGTGTCGGGCCTCACCAACGGCGGGTGTGTTAGCAACGAGTCCCAAACAGCATATGACTTCTGCCAGGTGACGCCCGATGTTTGATGATATAGAAGAGAGAGATCAAATGAATTTAGATGAAACAAAAAATCCTGTGTGACACATAGCTATTGCTAACCTTAAAACAATCTACAACTGTTGATCCTGCTTTTCCGATGGCTTGGATGCGTCAAATCTTCAGTCCACTATTGAAAACTTTCTTCTCCTTTACGTGGTCTTTGACGTACACGCCGGCATACACTAGCCTCTTGCACTTGTCAGCCGGGAGGAGGGGTGGCTAGTAGCTGGAACCGGATGCTTCACTCCCCTCCCCCTCCCGCAACCAGTGATGTGCATGGTGTGAATGCATTCGGAAGTGAACAGTCAATGCAGTAGATGTCGAGAAAATATGTACACAAGTGCATTCAAGAACCTGCATGGAAATTTCTAAAATGAAAGAGCACAAATGAACTGTAGAGCAAAACATACGACTTCGGTGGTTTGCACCTTTGCATACACTCCCTACGTTCACTTCCTAGGCAACGAGGGGGAGGGGGGGAGGAGCAAACTGTCAACAAAGTCACAAATGAACCGCGGTTTTTAGTCTGGACAGAAACATCAATTTTGAACATACGTGGACCATTTTGGAGTCGAAAGAAAACAAAAGAATCCCACTTCAATAGACACCCCCATAAACAGGTCACCTAACGTTCTTATCTCATGATGAGTCTCTAGGGACGTTGAAAGCAGTTCCAAAATTCTAGAAACATTTAATGTGGTATTTACATGATTCTTACGTATGGGAAACTGTTTCTACGAAACAAAATGATACATGCATTAAATCTTCGTCGATGATTTCTTTGAAGTCTTCTTTTATGAAGCCTCAAAAAGTTCTTCTTCAAACTTTCGTGCACATGTAAAGGAAAAGTCCTCAAATTTGTAACCAAGGTGAGAGTTGTTTCTCAAGAAGTGCATGGAAACATTGAAACCCGTGACTTCTAGACGTTTCTCACCACCTTCATAGCTTGATAACTGAATGTAAAGAAATTTCTCTGAAGTCACATGTGTATGGTTAAGTTGGTTGTACACTGTTTGATGAGTGCATGAAATAGGGGTGATTGGCTCTAAATGAAAACCATCAGCGGTAGCAACATTTCCCCCAAACGCCTTTGTTTTCGACATCCAGGACAACCTTCTGCAAATGATTGCAGTAGCTAATCGGGTCAACCGCGCCATTCACAGTAGCAAGATGCAAGAATCTGATGGGTTTCAACTTCAAAGCCGCAGTTCCTATTGTGGTGTTGGGAAGTTGTATCCAAAAGAGACCTCCAGACTAATAGTGATGGACGCTTTCAATTAGCAAGACCAAAAAACATCTTGGACTTCCATAAAAACAGGTCACATCTCACAAGAAGGTCGCATGAGTCAACAGCAGGTCAAAAGGGGGATGCAAATGAAATCAGAGGAGACAGGAAACAGCAAAGAGCAGGAGTAGAAAAAGAAAATTCTGTTCAAGAGAGAAAGACTTCATTGACCAATTGTCCATCAGAACTGCTTATGGAGTAATAGCCAAGGATTCTTGAGATCGCAGATAGAAGGAAGACCAACTGCTGAACATTCCTTAGGTGCTAACAAGGGGTTGCAGTAGTTGCAAACCAGTGCCGGCACTGCTAAATGGAAAGGGCTTCTCACACATTTACAAGCAATACTATCATTTGGAAGAAGAGTGCCAAGGAAACCTCCAATTTTAGAGGAAAAGCCGTCAATGGATGATGGTTGGTGGTAAAAAGGTGCAGTGTGTTATTCAAAACGTGCAACACGTCCCCGGCCTGGTTGACATTTTGAGTGTGAGCTGCTTGACAGACAAGGGGTATGAAGTGCTCTTCCACAGAAAAGGTGCAATCGTGGAGATGGACGGTGGTGGTGAGGTCGTGCCCGAAGCAAAGCACAAGGGAGGCCTCTACATCATTGAAACCAAGGTCATCCCCTCGGCAGCAGACGCAGCAGACCAGCCAGCGCGCGTCGTGAATGCATTCATGGTTATACAGTGTGGTGTTCAACGTGGCAGAAGACGCAGCAGACCAGCCAACGCGCGTGCGTGAGCATGAGCACTAGGAGAAGGTGCGGCGTTTGTCGCAACCGACAAACGCAAACGCCTTTGCACAAGGGTCCAGTTTGGAGTCTTTATTTTGTGCGGCCTGCACCAACGCGTGCGTCTTGTACCCAAACGCCTTCAGGTGTGCCACGCTTGGTTTGCGCCCGCTCCATACCTCCTGTGGCGTCTTCCAGACGCCCTTCCCCTTCAGCACTGCCATTGGGGTGAGGTTGGTAATGTAGCACGCCGTGCTCACGTCCTCGGCCCAAAGACTCCATGGCCGTTTAGCGTCCACGAGCATCATCTATATCATTGTGAGCAGCGTCTGGTTCATACGCTATGCCACGCCATTACATTCAGGTGTGTACGGAGTGGTTGGCCACCACTCAATTTCCTGCCCATTCTACCACCCTCTGTAGCCCATGTACTTGCCGCTATTGTTGCTACGTAGTGCTCTAACCTTGCGGCCAGTAGGCCTCTCCGCCGTTGTGACATACTTCTTCAGCCGGTCAAGCACATCACTCTTCTGCTTCATAAAGTAGATGAAGAGTTTTCTGCTGCAGTCATTGATGAAGGTGAAAACGTACCGCACGCCCCCAATGGACGGCATCTTGATCGGTCTGCACACATCATTGTGAACGACCTCAAGCAGGTTCTCGGCCCGTTGTTTTCCGTCTTCAAACGGCTTGCGCTTTGCCTTGCCCACAATGCAAGGCTCGCATTTGTACACTACGGAATCTGCTGCTGCGTTTGCTACATTGGTGATGTTGAGGCCAGGAACCATGTCGCGCTTTGCCATCTCTTGCACGATTGCGGGCAACGAGTGCCCCATCCGCCAATCACACAGCTGCAGGTCTGCTCCCCCGCCTTTTGTGAGGTTGAAGACGCATGCTGGCTGGTCTGCTGCGTCTGCTTCCGCGGGGTCTCAATAATGTAGAGGCCTCCCTCGCATTTTGCACCGTGCACGACCTCGCGTCCATCCGCACAACTGCACCCTTTCATGTGGAAGAGCACTTTACACCCCTTGAATTTCAAGTGGCTCACATTCATAATGTCAGCAACGCCGGGGACATGTTGCACGTTTTGAGTAACACACTACACCTTTTTACCACCAACCACCACCTCCACGTCCACATCACCTTGGCCGGCCTCAGGTTCCACCTTATTGTTGGCGACCACCATGGACTTTGCAGACATGGTGTAGTTCATGAACCCCACCTTCTCGACTTGGGTATGCTCCTACACACCTGAGTCAAGGCACCGCTGCTTGGCACCCTTCAGGCATTGGTTCTTTGTGTCGTTGAGGAGTGCCTTCTTGCCTTTGGCACCTTTGCGGCCAGTATTCGCCTCCTCCGGACACTCCTTGGCCCAATGACCCGCCTTGCCACAATCACGGCATGCACCCCTCTTGGCGCCCTTCTTGCCGCCGCCCTTACCACCGCCTCGCTTGTCATTGCTGCTGCCACCTTGTACTTTGGTGACGAGGGCTGTCGAGGATGACGAGGTCTTGCCACCTCTACGATGGTGCATCTTGTTGTGGATGTACTCGGCGACTGCGCCGTAGGTGAGTTTATCCTTCTCCCAACCTCCCAACACGGTGATGAGAGGGCTCCACCTTTTGGGTAGAGCTATGAGGATCACCATCACCTGCATCTTCATGTCAATCTTCCATCCCACATCATTGCATTGCAAGGCAAGAGACTTAATCTGCTACATAGCAGAAATAACGTCCTCACCCTCCTCATTGCTTACTGTCAAGAGTCGCTTCATTGTGATTTATGCAATGGATGTAGCCCCATTGAGATTCAAGCAATGCCGATACTAGGAGCATCAGCCCCTTCGCGAAGGCCGTCTTCTCCTTGTCCGTTGTGCTCGCACCTTGAACCTCTGTGCCCTTCATAAGTTCTTGCAGTCCCTTGTGCACAAGGTAGATCTCAAAATGCCACCGCCACAGCCCACATCCAGGGCCGCCCATGTGCTTTTGGATGGGTGATGACT